>JAHLJT010008756.1:92332777-92509551 GCA_031308135.1 Acheta domesticus | reverse complement strand
AATAATTTGGGCTTCTCTCTTTCTTTTCCAAAAATGGGAAATTCTTGTGAGAACTACAACATGCCTTTCGATTAATTTTTCATTTCTCACAAAATAATCTCTGAACTACTTTACTAATTCAAATGGGGAATTTATTAGCAATTGCTCATACTATACATATCAATATGCCAATCTCAAATAATTTAGGGCTAGCACAGTTCTGACTGAAAAAAAATAGAATATTAATCGAAACACACCCACTTTTTTTCGATATTCAATATTTGAGTTCTTATAACACCTGAACTACAACGACTTAGCTTCTGAAAATTGAACTTCATATTCCACACATTATAGAGAATTCTATTAAAACCCACAAATAATTTTGGCCTTCTCTCTTCCCTATCCAAAAAATGGAAAATTCCCGTTAGGAATACAACATACCCTATTCACCAGTAAGAACCAATGTTAATTGTTCCCTTTGTACTGCCCTGCTTTTTGGAATTTTAAGGCGGGGATGATTTTTTTCAAAGAGCCTAAAATTATTCTTAACTTTTGGAAGGGGTTTCGAATTTTTCATAAGGTTTTTTGATTTTGGTGTTTATTCGCCCGTAAAACCAATGTTAATTGTTTCGCTTTGTACAGCCCTGATTTTTGCAATTTGAAGGCGGGGATGATTTTTCTCCAATAGCCTAAAATTATTCTTAACTTTTGGGAGGGGTTTCAGATTTTTCCTAAGGTTTTTATTTTGATGTTATTTCACCCGTAAGAACCAATGTTAATTGTTTCGCTTTGTACAGCCCTGATTTTTGGAATTTGAAGGCGGGGATGATTTTTTTCCAAGAGCCTAAAATTATTCTTAACTTTTGGGGGGGTTTCAGATTTTTCCTACGGTTTTTGATTTTGGTGTTATTTCACCCGTAAGAACCAATGTTAATTGTTTCGCTTTGTACAGCCCTGAATTTTGGAATTTGAAGGCGGGGACGATTTTTTTCCAAGAGCCTAAATTATTCTTAACTTTTGGGAGGGGTTTCAGATTTTTCCTAAGGTTTTTTGATTTTGGTGTTATTTCACCCGTAAGAACCAATGTTAATTGTTTCGCTTGGTACAGCCCTGATTTTTAGAATTTGAAGGCGGGGATGATTTTTTTCGAAGACCCTAAAATTATTCTTAACTTTTGGAGAGGTTTCAGATTTTTCCTAAGGTTTTTTGATTTTGGTGTTATTTCACCCGTAAGAACCAATGTTAATTGTTTCGCTTTGTACAGCCCTGATTTTTAGAATTTGAAGGCGGGGTTGATTTTTTTCCAAGAGCCTAAAATTATTCTTAACTTTTGGGAGGGGTTTCAGATTTTTCGTAAGGTTTTTTGATTTTGGTGTTATTTCACCCGTAAGAACCAATGTTAATTGTTTCGCTTTGTACAGCCCTGATTTTTAGAATTTGAAGGCGGGGTTGATTTTTTTCCAAGAGCCTAAAATTATTCTTAACTTTGGGAGGGGTTTCAGATTTTTCGTAAGGTTTTTGATTTTGGTGTTATTTCACCCGTAAGAACCAATGTTAATTGTTTCGCTTTGTACAGCCCTGATTTTTAGAATTTGAAGGCGGGGATGATTTTTTTCCAAGAGCCTAAAATTATTCTTAGCTTTTGGGAGGGGTTTCAGATTTTTCGTAAGGTTTTTTGATTTTGGTGTTATATCACCCGTAAGAACCAAGGTTAATTGTTTCGCTTTGTACAGCCCTGATTTTTAGAATTTGAAGGCGGGGTTGATTGTTTTCCAAGAGCCTAAAAGTATTCTTAACTTTTGGGAGGGGTTTCAGATTTTTCCTACGGTTTTTTGAGTTTGGTGTTATTTCACCCGTAAGAACCAATGTTAATGGTTTCGCTTTGTACAGCCCTGATTTTTAGAATTTGAAGGCGGGGTTGATTTTTTTCCAAGAGCCTAAAATTATTCTTAACTTTTGGGAGGGGTTTCAGATTTTTCGTAAGGTTTTTTGATTTTGGTGTTATTTCACCCGTAAGAACCAATGTTAATTGTTTCGCTTTGTACAGCCCTGATTTTTAGAATTTGAAGGCGGGGTTGATTTTTTTCCAAGAGCCTATAATTATTCTTAACTTTTGGGAGAGGTTTCAGATTTTTCGTAAGGTTTTTTGATTTTGGTGTTATTTTACCCGTAAGAACCAATGTTAATTGTTTCGCTTTGTACAGCCCTGATTTTTAGAATTTGAAGGCGGGGATGATTTTTTTCCAAGAGCCTAAAATTATTCTTAACTTTTGGGAGGGGTTTCAGATTTTTCGTAAGGTTTTTTGATTTTGGTGTTATTTCACCCGTAAGAACCAATGTTAATTGTTTCGCTTTGTACAGCCCTAATTTTTGGAATTTGAAGGCGGGGATAATTTTTTTCGAAGAGCCTAAAATTATTCTTAACTTTTGGGAGGGGTTTCAGATTTTTCGTAAGGTTTTTTGATTTTGGTGTTATTTCACCCGTAAGAACCAATGTTAATTGTTTCGCTTTGTACAGCCCTGAATTTTGGAATTTGAAGGCGGGGATGATTTTTTTCCAAGAGCCTAAAATTATTCTTAACTTTTGGGAGGGGTTTCAGATTTTTCCTACGGTTTTTTGATTTTGGTGTTATTTCACCCGTAAGAACCAATGTTAATTGTTTCGCTTTGTACAGCCCTGATTTTTAGAATTTGAAGGCGGGGTTGATTTTTTCCAAGAGCCTAAAATTATTCTTAACTTTCGGGAGGGGTTTCAGATTTTTCCTAAGGTTTTTTGATTTTGGTGTTATTTCACCCGTAAGAACCAATGTTAATTGTTTCGCTTTGTACAGCCCTGATTTTTAGAATTTGAAGGCGGGGATGATTTTTTTCCAAGAGCCTAAAATTATTCTTAACTTTCGGGAGGGGTTTCAGATTTTTCCTAAGGTTTTTTGATTTTGGTGTTATTTCACCCGTAAGAACCAATGTTAATTGTTTCGCTTTGTACAGCCCTGATTTTTAGAATTTGTAGGCGGGGATGATTTTTTTCCAAGAGCCTAAAATTATTCTTAACTTTTGGGAGGGGTTTCAGATTTTTCCTAAGGTTTTTTGATTTTGATGTTTATTCGCCCATAAGAACCAATGTTAATTGTTTCGTTTTGTACAGCCCTGATTTTTGGAATTTGAAGGCGGGGATAATTTTTTTCCAAGAGCCTAAAATTATTCTTAAATTTTGGGATGGGTTTCAGATTTTACAATTGATTTTGAGATAGATTCTGGGTGGGCGCTGCTAGCTTTAGAATAAAGCTAGCAGCGCCCACGATTTTCGGAAATCCAGAGGAGCCTAAAATTCGGGAATAGAGCATTTAATTAGCCTAAAATTAGCCTAAAATTTTGGATATAGTTTGGTTGAGATTGGTTTCTGGGCGCTGCTAGCTTTAGATGGCTGTTACAATAACTATTCATGGCAGTTTGTGAACAATTTCCTCAAAAACGTTGATACGTTGGTACTTCACTTAATCTACGTACTTTCATTAAGAAGTCAATAAATAAATATAAACACACATTTTTGAAAAAGATGCTTTCACAATAATTTAATTGCGAAAAAATATAAGACGAATCTGACAATTTAATATGAAAAAAGGAGCTGTACCTCCATGTAAATATTAAGCTTGCGTTTCAATTGCCTTTTCCGCAAATACAAGGAACATTTACTAACCTCTTCAAAATAATTTCTCTTCAGTTAACAAAAGATTCAATGCAGAACAAACGCAAAAACAATTTGAGATTTAGTAAGTACATAATAGCCGGAACACTTTTTGAAGGGTGGTTATTTCATTTTTCTTTCTCGCTCTTAAATGCACGAATAATTCTGATTGATGCACTCTAATAAAGAGCAAGGATGTTCGAGTTTCACTGATAAGCACGTTTCGCATCCGGGTTACTTTGTGCGGACGATTAATAACCTCACCCAAAATTCCGTTATTACGCACGTGCGGATGTCGCCATCACTCATGTAGCGCGCAGCATAATGACTATAAAGTCAACGTCATCATTACCCTCATACATCATCATCAAAAGCTTCAGATAACGCAAGCCAGTAATTAAATGAAATTTGGCTTGAAACGCCTCTAGTGTGTGATGGTCAGCCGTATATTAGACGGTTTAAACGCCTAGTTACGTGTTTTGCTCTCACGTTCCGAGAAACACGAAAATGTTGCGAATTAATTTCCAGGGAAGGATTTGAGTGTTAGAAGGGAGGGAAAATTCCGAGGGTAATGTTTAAAATTGCCTTTTAGTTCTGTCTTTGCTCCAAAGATACCAATCGTTTCACTGTCGCTATTCCATGTGAAAATTGATTCAAGCGATTCTACTTTGGTTGACTGCTGGATAATGTCGTGTTGAGTGTTCTTCACAATCTACATTTCTGCTCTTTTAGAATAAATCCAACTTAAAGTGGCTACATGCGGAATAAAGGAAATGCAATGGTGATGAAGATTAAAACCAATGAATTATTCATTGGAAAACATTGAAAGAAGAGAATTTCCTGATGAATAAAATACAGTAAACTACAAATATTATACTATCAAGTACACAAATAAACCATGTATATTCTGCATTTGAAATTACTAATCGAATACAAAAAGGTTTCGAAGCTGAAGAAATATCTTGTGCTAATACATCTCAATTGAAGACGATTGCTGGTATCATATATCCACTTGAAAAGAGAATTATCTCAGACTGACCTAACGAAAACCCAAACACAGACAAGGAAACGTACGAATTCATTTGATATTGTAATATGTTTTTAAAAACAGATTGAGAAGAAATTACACTGGTTACAAAATCACACATCGATTTTTCGATATAGTTCTATAAATGAAGGAAACAAACGGGGTTGTACAACACAGAGAGTGAGTACCAGTTGATAGAGGAAAACGATTTCGGTATTTCATTTATTTTATGCCATTCTTTCTGATATATCAGGGAAAACGAAATCACGAAAAAAGTTAATTCACTCTGGTAATTAAAATTATAGTTTTATAAATTGACAGATGTAACAATTTATATTTAAAATGTTTCCTTTACAAACTTCAATGTAAAAAATGGTGAAAGCCAGAAACGGTTTCCTCATTAAAAATTGCTTACAACATTTTCCGCATTAATTTGAATGTGTTAATAATTCAATTAAAAACTTTGTTTTAAACACTCATTTGTCATTCTTCTTGCTTTTGAAAATCTGTGTATTGTCATTGATGCAAGAGTCGTGCACGTGTCAACTAGCACTTATATTGAGTACATTGCAAGAGAATATATTCCAATTATCTCGGAATATACTGAAAATATAATCTCAATCCTTAAAGTGAAATGAATGTATTGAAAATGATCATAAATAGAAAAATAAATTCGTGCCAATACTAAGTATTGAAGCCTCGTACAATAGACCAGTGCTCCACGCGTAAAATATAGAAAATTGACACAGTAAGATACCCCACAAACATAGCTCTCAAGAGGAAACCTCAGGTTCAAACATTCCTAAAATCAACATGATTTCTTAATTCAAAAATGGTATGTATGTTTCTGAAAGACCCTTCCTCGGTTTCCCTAGTAGTCAGTTTCAATATTATGGTTTTCAAGTATTGTGCTGGTATTATAAAATGTAGTTAAAATGATTGTGTATAATTTGTAACATAAAATCCCTTGAAAGACATAATATTGTCGAACAAGGATAATAAAGAAATTATTTTAAAAAATACAGCAAACCTACATTTGGTATTTGGCGGCATTGTATTCCACGGGATTCTCAGTTTATCACATCACATTGAAGGCTATATTTCTACGAACGTACAAAATACAGAGACTAGAGAACTTAGAAACGCAAAGAGTGTGAGAAGCATGAAGAGATTGCCTGGTCCTTCTTTGCGTTCCGCCTTTACTCTGACTGAAGGCCAGGCGGCACATCGCGGCGTGCGACAAAGGTGCGGCGGGGGCGTAGGTGGCGCCTGTGTCCACTTGAGTGAAGCGGTCGTCGCTGCTGCCCCTTAATGCGAAATCGATGGCCAGTGGGCGCCTGGTTGCCGAGTGTTTCCGCCTACGTGATGCACACCGATCCGAAATGAACCAAAATGCGCGAGTAGGAAAGAAATAACAACATTCGGTGAAATGCATTATCTCAAAACTGCGTATCAACGTGGATCAGTAGTGAGGTAATGAATGCTCCATGAGAAGGAGCTGATATTTACGAATTGTAAAGTTATGCATTGTTGAACTGTAATATTTTGTTGCTGTACTTTATTGAGAATTAAAAACATAATCATTGTTTCTTTGAAGCTACATCGTAGTCTCTTCAAAACACTTCATTCGAAAGACAGAAAAATATTGTACAGCACCTATTTTACCAGTGAAACGGGATATTTCTGCGAGTGATATTGGGACATTTTTCATCATAAACATGCACTTTGAAAGTACGTGTATAAAAAGTAACACAGAGAAATGAATGAAAAGGGGAATGCGTTTTATTGGGAAAATGTACACATGTTAGTGTTATTATTTTGACAGGAAAATAAATCGCGCAACTTATACTGTGATATTTCCTGCTTCTGGCAAGGCACATGTCCACAATGTGTCGACATGACACGAGGTGTGTAACTCTTGGCCTAGCGATACAGTCTAAAAAATGTTTCAGCAACTAATGAGAAACATTTTCGTCTATTTGTCTGACATTTCACAATTCAAGGCTTTGTAATATTAAAGAAAATACGAAATTTCCCACAATTATTCTAACAAAACGAGAGTAATGTGCATCCCTAGAGTTTTACTATACATCCCCCCACCACCTATTTCTGTGCGTTCGACATAATATACCCGGCAGAAATGTGCGAAAATATTACTGGACAAGTCTGTACAGCTTAAGAGCGACATTGATGAAACGTTTGCAGTTGAACTTAGGCGGAAAATCCTGCAGGTAACCTGGAATGCTTCGAATCTCGTGCGCCCCTCGCATAACCAGCATTGCCGCTGACTGTGGCGACTCTGATCGGAAGGTCCTAGGGTTCGACTCAGTCCCAACGGTGGCGAATTTTCGACTTTAGACACACTGCTAAGTCGAATTAAATCGCTATCTGGAGGAGAATTCTAGCGGCTGGCTGCTCTGATCGGTAGTTTTCCTAGGTTGCTCCGATCGGTGCCAGGAAAATGCGAACAGGCCATCTTCTCTTCCTGGAGGAGGAACATAGATACCTCCTTGGATAAAACATTCACTAAATTAGTGGGAATAATGACCATAGCAGTTGACATGCTAAGAAACATCA
Organism: Acheta domesticus; assembly: GCA_031308135.1. Classification (NCBI taxonomy): domain Eukaryota; kingdom Metazoa; phylum Arthropoda; class Insecta; order Orthoptera; family Gryllidae; genus Acheta; species Acheta domesticus. The sequence continues at coordinate 92,502,283 of JAHLJT010008756.1, read as the reverse complement.
CTTAATTAATCCAATCAATCAGTCAAAGACGGCATGTTTTACTAAAGCACAATAAAGGAATATACTAGTACAAGTCTCCCCATTACATATGCAACTCTCAATAATTTCGAAATTATAGCAGATGTTAAAAACCTTTTAGATGATTTTTTTCTAAAACTAACAACGCTTAAAACCTTTACATTCCTTTCGGCTCACATGAATGTCAATATTATTTGAACTGTTTCCTCATCGCATGTTGAATCCACTCTCTTCTACAATATTAACAAGAATATCTTCAGAACGTACGCACACTTTGAATGATTACACTTTTAAAGAATACAGTAAGTGAATTGTCTTTTAGGTCATGACAAATTTACGTAATATACTGTGACTCACCAAGTGACCACACTACTGCCATATTACTGTCTCTGCATTACAATCACATACCTGTAACAGAAAAAAATATTTTGTTAATATCTCGATGTCATAGATATCACATTCAGATATAAAATAATCCTAAAGCTGTTTTTATGAAAAATACAGAACTCCACATAGATAAATTTTTGCTCACATTGATTTACGAAAATAAAAATATTTTAAATATGCTTTGCTGCAGACACTACAATAATTATTGCTTATTCTACATGTGATTTCCCACATTTGTCACTCGACCACTGTTACATTTAGGCACAAACTTTAGATGCTATAAGTACCGTACGCTCAAATGTAAGTGTCAATATAGTATCCAAATATTTCTAATTGGTTGATTTATAGTTCGAACAATATGAGATGTAGTCACTTCTCTTAGGCACAAACAATTATTTTCTTAATGTGATGCTTATATCATTGAAGAAAGACCGAAGTTTTGACATACATTCAAATGGGTAATCTACAGTAAAATTAAATAATTACTTTCTGCGAAGTTACGTGTAAAGTAGAAGCGTCAGCGACATTTTGAATATCTCCAAAACATTACTACTAGAGCTTGAACAAACATTATTTCGATCATTATTTAATTTCAAACTATGCCATCATAGAATAACATATTGTTTAATGACATCACTATTAAAAATTTGCTGAATTGTTGATACAAGTTCTTAATTGCGCCAAAAAACTACTAACAAAAGTCCTTCTCAAATGTATATACAATGAAATCGCCTTTCATAACACAGTAAGGTCAATTAGAGACTATCATAAGCCTCACTAAGATTTGGAGATGCAGCTCATTGAAGTTTCGGCACACACGCCTAAATTGACAGAAAGTCCGAGACTACCCCTCAAGAGTGTTCGGTCGTTTGGGAAGAAAATGGTAACCCAATACTGAATGCGATGTATGGATCCCAGAGAGCGTCCGGAATGCCAGACATTAAGAACACGAAAGTGTGTTCTCACTAATCCCTTCAATTTGACGGATTGTACGCCTACAAGTAGATTGCTCAGATGGACGTATGCTGCGTTGTACCACCTCGATAAAATTATTAGTTTTAGGACTTTTCTTCTTTTGCACCTGATCTTTACCAGCCACCGTTACCATAAAACGCAATTACAGTTAAATCCGAATAAATAACTTAGTTAACTAAATTCCCTGATATCTCAAAATTTCTTTCTTCATTTCCTTTCGCTGTGAATTTTGTTTTCAGGATTGCAAATTTCTTTTGAAAACATAAAAATGTTCTTCCTAAAAATAAACGTTAGTAAAATAGAGTACGTTAGTAACATTTTAAAGTATATATAAAGAGGTCATAACGTAGATTTATTAGACATACTCCCCAAACTAAAGAGCTGTATGCTGCAGTTAACAGGCACTTAGCTAATGCACCAACCCCAACTTCAAAGAGAAATATTCTAGTAAAAAATCAACATTTCATAAAAACATTTTACATCCCTCAATCACCGCGTATCAACAAGCCTCTGGAGTCAACAACCGGCAACCACAGCCTCCGCAATTGCATTCGCAGCATCCAAGAAGATTCGCTCACCTCGCAGCAATTTCTGTACCGCACTGTGGTTATCAGCCCCGCGTGCGCATTAGCGAATTACTGCGCAGCGCGGCCCTTTCATCGACGCAGCATCTGCGCACCGTGCGCTCAGCCCGCCCACCCGCCCGCCGCGCACGGCTGATAATGGCACACCAAGTACCGCGAGCACGTGGGCGACAAGGGCGAGAGAGCGGGCGGAGTGAGAGAAAGCGTGTGGGCGGCTGATAAAACAGACGGGTGGGTGAGAAAGCGGATGGGCGGTTGAGAGAGTGGGCGGGTGGAGGAGAGAGTGGGCGGGTGAAGGGGAGAGTGGGCGGGTTGAGGGGAGAGTGGGCGGATGGAGGAGAGAGTGGGCGGGTGGAGGAGAGAGTGGGGGGGTGGAGGAGAGAGTGGGGGGGTGGAGGAGAGAGTGGGCGGTCGGATGAGATAATGGGCGATCGGAGTAGAGAGTGGGCGAGTGGCCATGAGAGCGGATGGGTGAGAGAGCGGGTAGAAGGATGAGAGAGCAGACGGGCAAGAGAGCGAGTGGGAAAGGGAGCGAATGGCCAGGCGAGAGAGCGTATTGGTTACAGAGCGAGTGGGTGACATCGCAGTTAGAGGAGAGATGGGGTAGGCAAGAGAACGAGCGAGTGAGAGAGTCGGCGGGTGAGTAAGTTGACGGATGAGAGAAATGGAGGGTGAGAGAGCGGCAGGGTGAGAGAGCAGAGTGTGTGTGAGAGAACGGCAGTGTGAGAGAGCGGGAGACGGTTCAGAGAGCTGGCTTGCGGGTGAAAGTGCGGGAGAGCCGGAGAGTTATCAAGCAAGAGAGCGGTGAAGGGAGCTGGGGGATGGGCGGTCAGTAGCCAAGCCGACGCGCTTTCAAACTCGGGCCGTAAGTAAATCCACGCTCATAATGCGATAGAAGCGTTACCATTAGCCTCGCTGCAATCTGTTCCTGGGAGCCGGCCGCGTGCCGGCCTACCAGCTGTTTATTGGAGGCTTTTGCGGTGAGTTCGCATCCTGTGACCCGGAGGTAATATTTCCATTTGTTCTCATTTGATGCGAGATGATGCGCTATTATGGATCGCGGTGCTTAGGACCAATGCTACGTCAATTTAATATAACCGCAGGTTGTAAATCACGCGGTTTCTTTTTATCTCGGTGGATCTGAATGATATATTTCCATGCAAATGAATGAGTTACTCGTCACGCTCTCATCTATTTGAGAGAGATTTAAATGATTACGAAAGCTATTAATTTTTTAGGGAATTGCTGCTGGGGTTAAAATAGAAATCTCTTAGTGAGTAACGAATAATTTGTACCGTAGAACGCTTCGGCTTCATTAGAATTTATTAAACGTAACATGCTCACATTACATTATTGTTCCACAGCACAATCCATAAAATTTGACGCTAATTATTGGAAATATCTCCCCAAACCTGAAACAACTATATTAGCCATTTTCAAGGTTCCACATTACGTTGCGCTAATTGTACTGATTTTAATAACCTCTACTCTTTATGCTTTGCAAACCCAAGGAAATTATTTGAACTTAATCAGAGAAAAACATAAGTATACAACTGGAGGGGTTTTTTAAGATTAGGAAAAATGAATGAATTTGGACAGCAAATAAAATTTCACTTGAGGGACAAAAATATGGGCGAAGAGAGAAGTTAGGAAAAAATTAGAACCTCGAACGTCAAAGTTATATTTCAATTTTTTAAAATAAAAACTAATACAATGAAGTACAAAGACTATATTAATCAGATACACTGAATTCTAGATAATATTTAGATCTGAATTCTAGATAACATCTAGATAATATTTCATAAATTATAATCTATCTTATAATTAAAACATGTTTTATATTTATGTATTACAATATATGCTATAATATATTTTAGTTATTACATTTCTATTTCAATTAACTGCTTGATATCAAAGCAACTTGGTACTTTAATGAAACATTATTGTCCGTAAGAAAGTAAAAACAGGTTTTACTGAATGTTCTCCGTAGTATCCCATATAATAGAATCACTCATACGTAATTTTCAATTTTCTAACCACTATTCTAAATGACCCCTTTTTCCAAGCTCCTTTTCAGAGGATAAATGCATGCATGCATCCATCCATCCATGAAGACTTCCAAAATCCATCACCATGAATGCTTCAACCACGCTCTCAACACTCTTCTATCGCAATTAAGAGTCCATCATCGTCGCAATTTTTATACCATCTCATGCTTTCATTGTCACCTTTCCTTATTTATGAATACTATTTCAAAACGAATATCCCCACATTTGTCGCATTGTAATCACACCCATTTGAAACATGATTAGACACCTTCGCCTCTTCGAGGACCTCCGTATCGCTGTAATATCACTGAGACTCTTCTCCGAAATTCCCCTTTACAAATAACATTCCCGTTCCCACCACCCGTTCTGCAGGCGCCTCTAGGAAAATCGAACAATCAACGGATCCTGAGGGGCCTTCCCAATCACTAACTTCTTCCCACTTTCACCAACACAATCAATATTCCACCATCACCACCATAGCCGCTGCTGCTCAGTACCACTTCCCCTACTGTAAGCACCTCCAACAATATCGAATACTCAACAAATGCAGTAGTGGTCTCTCCTGTCACCAATTACCATGTACTTTCCACTTTCACAAACACAATTCTATCCCACCACCTGAGTAAGCGCTGTTGCCCAAATCTACCACTTCTTCTTTAGACACCACCAGCAACATCATACATTCAAGGGTACGGTCCCCAATCACAACCTTCCAGCTTTCTCCAACACAATTGTCCTCCCACCACTACCGCAAGCACTGCTGCTCGTCCCACCTCTCCTTTTGCAAGTTCTAGCAAAACCGAACAATTAATATGTACGGAGGCGTTCTCCCCAATACCAACTATTTCCCGCTCTCTCTAACACAGTTGTTGTCTCATTACCATCCTTCTCGAACCCACTCTTTTCTCTGCTTCTGCAGGTACTTCTAGCAGAACCGAACAATCAATGGATACGGTGGTGTTCTCCCCCATACCAATTATTTCTCGCTTTCTCCAAAACAATCGTCCTCCCACCACTACCGCAGGCACTGCTGCTCTGCCCCACCTGCACTTCTGCAGGTACCTCTACCCAAACCGAACAATCAATGGGTGCGGGGGCGGTCTCTCCAATCACACAACCTTCTTCCCGCTTTCACCAACACAATCACCGTCCCACCACGACCTCCACTGCAGGCGCTGTTGCTCGTTCCCACCTCCCCCTCTGCAAGCAAGCACCTCCAGCAGCACCGCAAGAGTCCAGGGGTCCCGCCGGCGGCCCCCTCCGCGCCGCACCGCGCCGCACACCTCCACCGCCCCCTTCCGCGCGATAAGTCGCGCGCTTTCAGGCGACGGCTCGTTAGTCAGCGGCTCGGGCGTTATCGGCCATTTTATAGAGCGCGCGCCATTGTTGCCGGGCGGCGCGCGCCGATAGGCGGCGACAATGCAGATTGCGGCGCGCGCCCTCTGTCGGATTTAAATCAGAGCCGCCCGCGCATTGTGCCGCCCCCGCGCGCCTAATCCCATTGAGCGGCGCGGCATGGTGGCGGCGCGGCGGGGCGGGAAGGGGCGAGGCGAGGCTGGGCGCGGCGGGGCAGGGCGGGGAGGGGCGCGGCGGGGGTGCGGTGGAGTTGGAGGTGGGCGGAGCGGGGCGGGGAGGGGAGGGCAGAGCGGGACGGGGCGGATCGGGGCGCGGCGGGGCGGGGAGGGGCGTGGCGGGGCGGTGAGGGGCGTAGCGGGGCGGGGCGTAGCGGGGCGGGGCGAGATGGAGCGCGCAGATCGCAGCAGCTGCAACGCAGAGGGCAGCCGGGCGCAGGGCACCTGCCGTCGCAATCTACTTCCTCAGAAACGCGCGGTCTAACGACAGACTAGACCAGAGCTCGATATGGTCCAATGTTTTTAAAAACAAAAAAAAGATCGTTTTAGGCAATCTATCTCAGTTCAGATTTTAAAAGATTGTTCCTGTGTTCCACACGTTTCTGTTTTAGTGTATTGTGACGGTTTTATTCTGTTATTCACAATTTACAAAGAGATCACTTTTCCAGCATTCGACAAACAACAATTATATCAGATGACTAACAATTTTACAAATATATTTGAAAATATCCTCCACAAAATGTCCCAAGACCAAATTTAATATGGTTCAAAATTAACAATCCACATTTATATTCCAATTTTAGAAATTATTGAATTTCGAAATTTTAGAAATAAAATAAAATTACATTAAATTATTTGAAAATTTACAAGTGAAAAGCAATTCTTACCTACACTACAGGTAAGATAAAGTAATATAACATGGAGTCAATGGCCTCTTAATGTATTTATTAAATGTATTTACTAAATTTGAGTGCATGTTCCAAAAACGAGTTTAAATACGAGCAAAAGTCTTTTTAAGTTATAATGGGAAAACGATCAATCAATTTTTGTACTTGAAAACGTTTCCACTGCAACATTTTCACAAAAATAATGTTATTTTGTCAGTGATCACTAGTATTACACATGCCAAGGAAATATTGAAAATTATCCTAGAGCATCTCAGCCCCACGAAGGCTATTTTTGCATGGGAGCAACCACTCGCGATGTGGACACGTTACAATCAGTACGGATTAATTTTCTCCATAATGATGCGGTCGTAATGCACCAATTTTCAGGGAATATAATTATGGTTTGATCAGATTTTTTTGCAGATTCGCGAATTGCGAATTGTGGGCTTGTGGATGATCGGGCTGCTAATTATGAACTCCGTTAATCCACACGAATTCGGGTTCACATTGCACGCGTCGAATGGGAATAAAGAGAGTAAGAAGAGAAAAAGTGGCAGAAGAGAAAACCAATAAGCTTACAGCCGGGGAGCATTCAATGGTATGGAAACAAATATTGAAGCAGTTGGCACACACATTCAAACTGCAGAACAATTAGCAAGAATAAAATGTAAAAATTGGAAAAATAACGGAAACACGTCAGGAAAAGAAGAGAGGGGAATTGGCGAAAAAAATCCTAGGAACTTGCCATATAACAGAGAGACGCTGTGAACAAAAATGGTCAAGTAGGTAATACATGTATTTGTTTAATAATCTATGAAGTACGGGAATAAAGCATTATTGAACATTCAAATAACAGAATTGTGAGCGCGTTTATATGAAAACGAGGTAGACAAAATATAAGTAAAATTAATTATGTGGGGTTCGAAGCAACAAATCAAAGCTTTTACCTGGAAACAAAGGCAGTCCTAACTGAAAAAATGTATTCTTACCTGTATTTTCTGAAAAACGGTTTCCCTGTCAGTATAAATTCAAATAACAGGGTGAAGGTATAGTTATTAATTTTTATGAGCGAGAAACGAGGAATAGATTAAAACATACCGGCTGAAAACATGTTGGAAAAATCAACAATTTGAAAGGATAAAAAAGTATAGAAACGTGTGTAAGACGTTAGAAGTGACAAACCAAAGCACGAACAGTTTCAAATGAAAAAAATTCAACAGTAAGGAAACTTCTGGAAAGAAGTCTTCTCTACGCGTAAAAAGAAAGAATAGAAGGAAGACTTCCGGCAAGCAGGCACACTATAGAAGAGAACTAGTGGCTTGCAGCAGCAAAATGCTGCTGAAAATGTTGCCATTTTCAATAAAAGAAGTCAGTATGCAGTTCAGTCGTTAAGCATCAAAAAATTATCGGCGGAATATCACAATCAAATATTTTTCAGTCAAAAACCAAAACGTTTGATTGTTTTGGAATTTTTTCCGCGTTTCTGGGTAACGAACAAAACTATAGATACTTCTCAAGGCCGGATGATCCATAGTTTTCTTTCAATTTCTGCCAACATTCTAAATCAGTAATATAGATTCTGAGACAAAAGATTAGACATAACAAAAGTCGACACTTGTTGAGATGACTATCACGTAGTGAGAAAGGGTGAGTGGGCGTGGTGGGTGACTTCCATGAGGTGAAATTAGCTTGCAATTATTATTATTATTATTATTATTATTATTATTATTATTATTATTATTATTATTATTATTTCAATGCCCAAGCCTGTTAATTAGAAAAGGCGAATGAAATTGATGCTAACGATAATTATAATACACGAAGCAATAAACTAATAGTGGAATCTGGCAGAAAGAATATCAGAAAATGGCAGAATTCCGAGAAAAAGTCGTAAACTCGCTTTATCTACCACAATTTTACATGAATCGATTGCAATTTTGTATGAATAAAGAATCAGAAATCTGCAGAGCAGCCGGCTACGTTTATCGGTACTCAAAACAAATTGCAGACTATCTCCATACAACCAAGAACGCAAACTTATTGGTAAGATAAAAACTCTAGAACAAAAACTGCAGTAAAAATCATGCTAGCACAACTGTTTTCATAATAAAACAGTTTTATAAAAAATTTACTGTTTCTTCTTATTATTTTTTGGGCGACAAAAGTGTGCAAAGTGGAGAATCTGAACCTTGTTATTTGTCTTAATACAGAAATAATTTACTGCGATTTTTTCAAGTAATTTGAATTAAAAGGAAATGTTACTGACAAAAATGTGATACGATCCCTATAAATTATTGTACCACCTATTGTTTCTAAAAATAACTAAAATTAAAAAATAAAACAGCTCCTCCCCGAGGTGGGTTGTTTTGGACCTTTGCGCAAACACTCATAAGCCGCGTGAAAGTTTTATAAGCGCGCGTGCGCGCGCGTCCGCCCGCGGTGCCGTGAGGCAAGTATCGGAAAACGTTAACGACGTCGCCTGCGAGGCGCCGGGACGCCGCCAAGGAGGGTCTGCGACCGTTCAACCGAAGCGTCGAGCTGTGCCTCTCTGACCGCGCGTCGCTCACACGCCCCCGTCGCCAGAACAAAGAATGTCGCGGGATAAGTGTTGCAAACTTTCTAGAGACTCATCGTTTCTCCGATCAACGCCAGGCAAATGCTGGAGCAGTGCCCTCATAACGGCCCACAGACGCGCCAGCTATCTGTCCTTCCTCTTCATTGTCCTATCCTCACCCCTTACACACACACACACAAACACACACACTCTAACATGCACTATACTACCACACATGCCGGGAGACCGGTCGGGAGCTTAGAGTCCCGGTAGGGGCGGTGCCCCGCTGGTGGGAGATATCTGGTTGAGGGTAAAACCCCATAGTCGACGGCGCCGTTTCTCACCATCCACCAGGGAAAAGATCACCGCCACCACACGATGAAAAACACGCACTACACTTACGAGGCTAATAACCTCTGTAGTTGACACTCCCGGAATCACGAACAATCAATCAATCAATCAATTAATCTAGAGACTGTTGCAAGTCAATTGACTGATTTGTGATTCCGGGCACGTCAATGCTATGGTTATCAGTCTCGTAAGTGTAAGGCATATTTTTCTCTCTCCGGAGGTGGCGATGACCTTCACCCCCGCAGGATCGAGAAATCCGGTGCCGACCTACCGTCAGCTAGCGGACGGCGGTTTCCCCAACCCGTTATCTCCCACCAGCGGGACATCGCCTCAACCGGGACAAGTTCCGCCCCAGCCGTATTCCTGGCAAACATCAGTGCGAGATGAGATCGCAATGAGGAGCAAATATCATATTTGTACCTGGGTTGCATGGGATTTCTCACCAGATGATCATTGGCACAAAGCGATCATCGTCGACCCACCACCTGCTCTAGAGGTTCGTATGGGATGGAGCTCTTCCTTTGGTAATGAAAACTCTCCAGACATTAGGGAACAAATCTTTCTCCCTCAAAAGTGCCGAGGTTCGTTTTTAATAAGTGATTTCATAGAGAGTTTGTATTGATCATTGCATTGAAAACCTATCAAATAAATTCTTTGATTCTCTACCTTCCACTCCATCCAACAAGAATTTTCAAACTAGAAAAAAGCCGAATTTAATCCACCAAAAAAAGAAGAATCTAATCCACATTTCCGAAGGATAAATTTACACTTCCGCAAAAGAAAAGCCAGTGATATTGCTGTACGTACACCATATAACATTTCTTTTCCGATAACATAATATATTTCTCAATTTTGGAATTCTAGATATTTTATAAATATTAATTGATTCATTGAAGACATCAAAGAGATTGTCCTCCCGTTCTCTACTACCCTTACCTTACTATAGTAAACGTTAGAAGAAGATGCAGCTCTGCAATTTCTCATTTCATTGCCATTTGCTGAGCCATGAACAAAAATTCCACTGGTCGGGTAGTAAATGAAACATTATTTGCTTTGGACTTCAATAATAAATCGAATTACTATTTCATGTTTTTAAACTATCAGAAGCGAATGAATTTACATGATTAATCTAGTTGAAAATATTCCCAATCAACGAGAAATTAAACATATGTGTCATTAAAAATATTTGTTTAGCTTATTTTTAAATGCAGAGAACGAAGATTTTTTAACGTTTATTGTTGCATTAAAATGTAACTTAGAATTATAGGAACATATATTTTATTTTTTGCAATGGAAAATTAAATTTATTATCGCACATACTTTACTCCAATAGTGTATCGTATCATTACCAAGACTTTTTAATGGAAAAAAGAAAAGAAAAACTAAAAATCGTGCACATTTTGAATTTTATTAAACGTGAAGAGTTCAATGTGTTTAAGGGATTGCATGAATCAAATTTTAAGAAAATATTTTCAATTTTCCAACACAAAGTTGGAATTTTGGAAAATGTTATAACGACCAATTAATGTAATACTAATATTTTCACGACATCTAGCACTTAAAATACTTCTTTCTATAAAAACGTGGTGTCCGCTTCCGTAGATTAAGAGCAACTGTACGCCATTGAACTCTACCCTTTGTGCTTCAGGAAATATTCACATACCCGAACGATATATCTCTGTGGTAAAACCGATATTAATTTGCACAGCGGTAATGAAATAGTGAGATCTAAATTACTACGTGGCGTAAAAAATTCCCCCGCCCGGTCCGAGGGTGTATTTTGGGGTGATATATAAAACGGGGAAGTAATGGGCAGCAGTGGGAAAATGGCCGCCCAAATGTTCTGGAGAATTTATCATAAAGGGGCCCCAGTGCGTAGGAACCTGTGAATGAACCGAAAAGAAAACACGAAGGGGACCTTCACGGGAGGGATAGAGATAATCGCTGATAATTCGACTTTAACCGAACAAAAAGTTCGACACTTCACGTTCTCTGTCAGAGAAAACCACAAACTTCTTTCTAAGAGGAAGAAAGTAAGCGAAAAACAAGAAGTTCCACGTGCCGCTAAAAAACAAAAACGAATTGCGCATTATAAAATCACGAATTTTGAAAGTAAAGACATAACTAGTCAGTCGAAAAGTAAGTGCCAAGTTACACCCGTGTGTCTTAATTATTATAATTCACTAACATAAATTCGTGTATTAAATCCATCAATGATAATGTTTAATACTAAAAGCATTTTATCATACTTTGTGAGATTGTCATTACGTAATACGAATATTACACGTTTTATACCTAAAAAAATTGAAAATTTCTGATCATATGAGTCACAATATTTATCATCCTGCGAATGAAGTGATCCTGAGGTGAAGAATATTTTGAGCATCAAACTAATTATCAATTCCATACATGGATCAGATTGCACTGTTACTCCAATAAAAGTAAATAGTTCAGCATTCAATCCCGGATGCTATTTTAAAGACTTACGATATCAGAAGAACCGCAAACGTGGAAAAGTGAAAGTCTAGTATTGAGGTCCAATAGCCACCTATCTTTAACCCAAATCCCGACAGCCGCGATCGCTAGCAAGACCATATCACGCATGCGCAGCTCCGATGCATGGCGGTCACGTTTGCGCGGGACGAGGCTGAGCCATTGTCAAGAAGCATCGCCCAAAGTAAACAAGCGACCGCAAGGCTCGGGCGGGGCCTCCGGAGGCAGGATGATGCAGGGCGAGGCGAGGTCGGAAGCTGGAGAGGAGAGCGACCGGCGAGCGAGAAGAAGACGCAAGGCGAGGAGAGGCAAGAAAACGAGGTCGGATTGGGGTAGGGGTGGAAGGGCTGGAAAGCGGTGACAGACTGGGATGGATATCCGGTGAGGCCAGACGCATAGGAAGGAGAAAGCCGGTGTTGGAGAAGGGTGGCGGGAAATTCAGAAAATTTCGAGGACGGCGGTAAATGCCAAGATGAATCTGGGACGGGGTAGAAGGTAGGTGATAAGGGGCGGGACGGAACGAGATGGAGTGGGGTGGAGTGGCCGTCACAGTGCAGGGAAGGACGGAGCGAAATGGGGCGAGGTAAGGGGAAGGGCGTGGGCAGAAGCAGTGCGGGGAGAGGCGGAGAAGAAAACCTCCTGGGAGGGAAGTGAGGGGCAGATGGGTCGTGGTGTCTTGAGCAGGGAGGGTTTGGTCGAGGTGGGCTGAGGTGGGGCGAGGTGGAGCGAGATGGGGCGAGGTGGGGCGAGATGGGGCGAGATGGGGCGAGATGGGGCGAGATGGGGCGAGATGGGGCGAGATGGGGCGAGATGGGGCGAAGTGGGAAGAGGTGGGGCGAGGTGGGGCGAGGTGGGGCGAGGTGGGGCGAGGTGGGGCGAGGTGGGGCGAGGTGGGGCGAGGTGGGGCGAGATGGGGCGAGATGGGGCGAGATGCGGCGAAGTGGGGCGAGGTGGGGCGAGGTGGGGCGAGGTGGGGCGAGGTGGGGCGAGGTGGAGTGAGGTGGAGCGAGGTGGGGGCAACGCGGCGAAGGACGAGGCGGTGCGGAGTAAGTTGTAGAGGGACAGGGTTGGTGGCGGACGATAATCGGGAGACGGGGAGGTGCGGAGAAGGGATTTCATGGTGATGCGGAGGTGAACCCGATGAGACTGAGGAGGGGTCCGCGCGTGGGCTGAGACGCGGTGGGAGGCGCGAACGGGGATGGATGGGAGCGAGGCCACCCCCGGGCGGATCGGGGCTCAGAGAGGGCTGAGATACCTGTTGACAAGCCCGACAGCGCGGAATCCACTTTCTCCGGCGCCCCAGGGGAGGAGCCCAACCCGCCAGCGATGCGAGGAGGCCGCGCGGCGGAGATGGGAAAGTAAAGAACACGCCATGGCCGACGGAGGAAACCAAGGGACAATTAGGAATCGTTTAAAGCAACGAATACCCTTTGAGAATGTATACAAAGAGAAGTTCTTAAAAAATACTACGGTGAAATTTGTTACAACTGCAATGAAATCAAGAATACAAAACGCTGTAACATAATTAGATTGTCGCAAAGAGAAATGTACAGTAAACATGCTTTAAAAATGTGACATATAGACGACGAAAATACATTTTGTATATACACACAATCAGTATATAATACGTCGATATTGGTGAGAGTTAACATTTTTCTGCCTGCATTCCACAACAGATCTCGTTTCTTTGTGGATTTCAATAATGTTTGAAATATTTTCTAACAATTTTATATTAATTAGCAACTTTTCGAGGAGTGAATCTCTCTAATTTACTTTTACAACTGAAAATCAAGATTTGACGGAAACACTTCGTCGCTTAAGAGAGAATTATTATTACTAACTTCACATTTATAAAAAATTGTGCAATATACAACTCATCATTCCCATGTAGTCGTATAGAATGCTTTGTGACTGTAAATTGTTTGGACCAAAATTTTCCATTAGTATGGCGGGACTTTTCAAAACGAATTCATCACATCTCAGTCTTCATCGTCGCTAACCCTTCTTCGCACCAGCGCACGGGCCTAACCCCGCCGTCGCGTAGCGAATCATAAACCGCAGGAAATTCGATCCGTTTGTCAATCACAGGGCTGGAGATGGGAACGAAACTGAGTTTGGCGCGCGTCGCAGATAGGGTTGGCAGGCCTGGAGTTCCACCTGGGCGCGAGGCGTGGGAGTAGTAGGCGCTCGCTAAAAGGACGAAACACGATTACGGCTGAAACCCAGCGCCCTGCGAGAGGTCGTTCCCGAGGACGATTCTCTCTAAATGGAATCAGAATTCCGGCCTTGATGAAGCTCGAATGCGATCACGCGGGATTGGGAATGCACGACGGCGACACTTGAAATATTTCGGAAGTAGGAAGATTTCGATGTTTCGAGAATTTATGGAATTTAACGTAAATGCACCAGGTGTGCGAGACTTTCCTTTGACAAGAAAACGCGATTATAATCCTGTGAGGGACGTGTGTTTTGATTCATTTAGAGTTACATTTTTGGAGATAACACATTTTTTCGTTAATATTTTCGCGTTCTCCGAAAGTAACTCAAGAGCAGCGCAATCTTCTACGAAAAGCTATTTAAAAAAATACATTATCTTATCAATTTTTTTTATTGTTAAGTCACAATATTCGAAAGCCAAATACAATGCCTGTATTTAGCTTTCAAATATCAACCATCATTTCACGAAGCATTTTTTGTTGATACTTCACATATAACATTACTTACATAGTTTCAACAAATGCTCTCACCGTTCTAAGAAAAATATGCAGCTTATTAATTTTGTTAGGTCCACGGATCCCAACTGCTCCGGCACTCGCCTTGGGTTGATCAGAGAAAACACGGAAAACAACCGACAACAAGGTGCCACTAGAAGTCTCCTCCAGACAGAGGCTGAACTCGACCAAGCCGTCTAGAAAGTGTTGAAAAAAAAGCCATCGTGGGAAGTCAAACTCTAGGATCTCTTGGAAGAAGGCATTGCAGCGACATTAGTTGATGTCGTGAGGCACCTGCGTCAGTGTTCAGATTCAAATGGAGAGAGAATCAAGTAGCGTAATAATAAAAAGAAATAAAACACAAACAAAATGTTCACATAAAATATTCACATTCGTATAAGGGATGAGTAATATAAAAAAACGTAAATACATAGAAGAGAATTTACTTACTAATGATATTGTTTGACAGAAAGAGAGAGTAAATAACAACTCAGGAAGCTTAAACAGAAACAACACAACCATTATGACGACATCCACCGCACAAAACTGCTGGAGTGCTACACGGCGGCGGTGTCTCGAGCTGAGGAGCAAGCGGGGTCGGGGAGGGAGGCGGAGCGGAAGAGGAGGTGAACTCAAGAACCGCAGAGGCGGCTGTTATTCGGAGCGACAACGCAAACGTTTCGGGCGGGTCGTGTTCGGAGGCGACAGGGGCGGCGACGAAAGCGGCGGCTGCGCGGCGGCCCGGGCGGTGATGGCGGCAGGGACGTCGGTGGGAGACGGAGCGGGTGGAAGGGGAGGGGGTGGGTGGCGGTGGGGGACGCAAGCGTGACGAGACGCGCGCGCGATGTATCTGAGAGCCAGCACACCTGCTTCGCTCCTTCGTCGCCGAGGTCGCACTCGCTTCGTCTCTTTTGCTTCGTCTCACTGCTGCCGTCGTCCGCATTGTAGACTTATTTTTAGGAAAAAATCATTTACGCTGACTCCCACTTAGGAGCTTATGAGTGAATGGCACGCGAAATAATGAAGTTCTAGAGGATTTGATCTGGGTCGATATGTGAGGAGCAAAGCATATTGTCCACTGGCGGAAAAAACTGAGTTTTATATGAAATCGGGCAGTTTTTAATACGTTATTCATGCTCCTGCTTTCAGATTTCTCTAAAACGTATTTAATTTAATGTGTTAAAATGCGTTTTGAAGAAATCTGAAAACAGGAGCGTGTATAACGTATTAAAACCTACAAGATTTCATATCACACTCAAGTTTTTCTACAAGTGAACAATATACGTTTTGATAAGTTTCTCCTCCACATATCAACCCAATCAAATCCTCTAGAACTTCATTATTTTGCGTGCCACTCACTCATAGGCTTCTAAGTGGAAGTCAGCGTAAATGCTTCTTTCCTTTAATAAGTCTACAAAGCCAACAACATTTTTTGCACGGAAATTGACATGAATAAGGCGTAATTATTCCAATTAACTCTTACAAAACAATGCTTAATGCAACTTTTCTTTGTGTTTTATGTGCCCAGATGTTCATTTGTTCTCCATGTTCTGGCATTCAGTACTAAATTTTCAATGACATTCTTCCCAAACAAGAGAACCCGTCAGATCTGTAATTACAAATCATAGCGCCTCTCTTTCATTCGTTTTCCCAGTTACAAAACATCGACGCTTAAAAACATAGACTTCAATATATTTATGATAAAAACATCAATATTTTTATAAAACATTGATTTTTGGGAAAATCGCCATCGGTATGGCATCCGTACTTGTCACTGCGCCGCTGATACAAACCACGGCACAGTAGCACAATATTCCTCACCAGCATCACCATCCCAGCATATTTAAGTTTTATGTGCCGAGATGATCAGTCGTTCTCCTTTCTGTCACATTCAGAACTACTTAAACTTTGGGTGGCATTCTTCCGAAACGAGAGAACCCGTCTCTTCTGAAGTTACAAACTAAATCGCCTCTCTTTCATTCGTTTTCATCAATTATAAAACATCAATGTTTAAAAACATAGGCGCAATCAAATGTTTAAAAAACGCCTATTTTTATATAATCATCAATATATAGGAAACATCATCGATGTGGCATCCCTATCGCCGTCGACGCACACCGTGACACAGTAGCACAATATCCCTCACCAGCGTCACCATCCCAGCCCCGCTCTCCACCCCGGCGTCGATATAGAGTGATGGCGCAGAGGAGAATATGCGCGCCGACAGTCTCGCACCTCGGCGCTGCGGAGGAGGATTTGGCGCGAGACGCCATAAGCCGGAAGCGCGCGCGCCACAGCGCAGGTTGGCGCTATCGGATGCGCCAACTGGGGCGCCGCCGCGCCGCCGCCTCGCGTAATGGGATGAAGCGCCGTGAACTGGAAAGTGGGCGCGTGCGCCGCGGGGGCGGAGAAGCACCACGCGTGTAATTCATTCCTCGGACGGATCGCGGCCCTTTACTTCGCTCGCGCGTTTCGTTACGCGCAGATGTGCTTAGGTCTCGATGCCCCAATGAGCGGCGATTAAGAAAACGTTCCAGGTGAAATGCTGGGTTTCTTGTCCGTTATATTTACCTTCAAATACACACACCCGTAGTAGAGAATTTTATTTAAATGTTTTCAAATGTTCTAATCAAGTACACGCAAGCAATTACAAATACAATATAATTCTGCTAATACTAGATCAATCAATTATTGGAGGAGTGAGTAGAACTTATTGTTGGAAATATTTTTATCTAATGTATTATTATTTTATTATTGCAGTTTAATACGTATATGGTAAACGTTTTCTAAACTAGAGTGAACGTAATTTCGAGTGCATTGAATTCTTGAAAACAGTCATGAAAAATACAGATTGTTTTGCGAAAAGAGCTTAAAATAACATTTTCATTCCCTATTTGGCTTGATTAACTCGCGGAAAAATGAAATGAACTATGCAGCATGTTTTTTCTCTTTTTGTAAGCTAAGCTTACTACACGTTAGAGCTGAGCAGCTATAAGCACTTGCTTTTCTGACGCAGCTATTTATTATATCCATTTATTAGCCGTACATACATTGTGAATTTTTATTCACATTAAAGAGAGAGAAAATTAATATTACTGGGGCATGAGAAAAATGGAGAAAAAATGGAAAAATAATGCGTCACGAAAATAGGGTAAAGTTGAATTATCAATGATCGCAGTATTCAATCTATTTACGTCAGTTGACAATGTGACCATGTTCTTCAATACTCTCTCCAAAACGTGACTTTTACGCATAATGTTGGATTTCAAAGTCAGTCAAGAAAAAAAAATTTGACAGATCACACTTCAAGCAAATAATAACGACATTCGTGCAGCAAGATACCTAACAGAATATATTTAAAAAAGAGTAAAAATTAGAGAGCTGAATGTGGTACAAAAACAGAATCAGTTTCAAAAAATGAAAAAATGTAATTATACTTAATAGTAAAAAGATTTTATAATTAATTTTATCATTACATAATAATAATAATAATAACTATTATTATTATTATTATTATTATTATTATTATTATTATATTATTATGTTTTATTTCTCAAATTTTACGTCGGTTATATTGTACAAATTCGGTGCTAGCAAACACTAGTATGACTATTGCACATCAATAAGGAATGTTTCCTTTTCTTTTTTAAACAGTATATGTGATGTCTGGTCTGTTGGCTGAGATGGTTTATTCGTAATAATGGGAGGTATTTCAAAGAATGTTTGACTTCTTCGTTCCCCAAAACTGGTGGTGATTTTAATTTGTAATATGCATTGTCTTCTAACAAGATGTTATGCTGCCTGCACACACGGCTGTATATGATGGATGCAACATTGTCATATCTTTGTATGTCATTCTTGGCGGCAAGGGTGGGGCACGCGGGTAAAAGTTGGTCTATGTTTTCTATGTAAAGATTGCATTTTCTACAGAGATCTGAAGTTGGTTCATTATATGTTTACTGACGTTTCTTGTCCCTATTATCTGTTCCTGTATTGCAATCAAACAGTTCTGTCTCCGGATAGAGGAGTGCTTTGGTAACTTATTAGTATTATTATTTTTACAGATTAACAAACACAAAGAACAACAATATCCATTATTAGCTTATTATGTCAGTGAATATAAAATACTTCATTTTTCAGAAATGTCCGCACAGTGCTTGTTGACATTATCACTGCTTTCTGCGTAAATTTGTACACTTCCACTTTCACATCAAGAAGTTTGAGGCCCCACAACTGATTTTCAACGATGCCATCATATTATCAGTTATCATAATAATAATAATATAATAATAATAATAATAATAAATTATTATTCTTATTAATAATTATTCTTAATAATTATTATTATTATTATTATTATTATTATTATGGCTCCATATCACGACTACAGATGTTATGAGTCGGCTGAGTATAAAATCTACTCCAGGTTGCAACCAGCTACCTAAGAAGCAGATCTAGGGTCTGTCGGTGCATCTACAATACTTTGCGCAAAATGTGAGCTGTGCCAAATAAAGCAATTTCTTGCACTTCCCAGTCCTTTGAATGACCTGGAAGTTTAGCAAGTTCTTACACACATTTTGCGGAACAAATCCCCAGAGCTCGATAACTATCGGTACGACCTGTGCTTTTACGCCCCACATTCGGCTGATCTCAATTTCCAAACTTGTATTTAAGACGTTTCTCTGTCTCCTTGGTTACGACATTTTCATCGCAAGGCACAGCAAACATCCACAAGTAGACACGATTTTTTCTCAAAATCCCGGATAACAAATCCGGTTTGTTATCATTATTATTACTATTATTATTATTATTATTATTATTATTATTATTATTATTATTATTAAACTGTAGCCTTTGAATACTTGGTGTAGTTAAGCTGTCGAAACGAATTCTTAGGACATTTCGCTTCCTAAGTCTTTCTGGAAAGCCCTGCCGGAAGAGCTTCCCCTCTCGGCGGGAGCGTAACGAGGTGGATTCAGCGACGGCGTGGGCGGGGGTCAGTGGGTGGAGTGAGGTCGGCGGGGGGTTGCGCGCAATGAGGGCGTTGAGGGAGGAAGGGGAGGAGGAGGACAAGCAGAAGGGGGCAGTGATGACGATGTGGCGATGGAAACGGACTGGGACGAAAGGACGAGAGGGAGACCGGTGAAACGGAGCGTTAAGGATGAGGGCGATAGGAACGGCAAAGACGGTGGAGAAGGTGGAGACGAAGAATGTAGAGATGGTGGAGATTACAGAGTTAAAGATGGCGGAGATAGCAGAGAAGGTGGAGATGGCAGAGATAGCAGAGAAGGTGGAGATGGCGGAGATAGCAGAGAAGGTGGAGATGGCGGAGATAACAGAGAAGGTGGAGATGGCGGAGACGATGGAGATAGCGGAGACGGTGGAGATGGTGGGGTGGGTGGAGATGGAGACAGTGGAGGTGATATAGTTGGAGGAGATGATGGAGATGGGGGAGACGGTGGAGATGGAGGGGATGGTGTAAACGGTGGAGATGGCTGAGGTAATGGAGAAGGTGGAGAGAGGGAAGGCAATGTAGACGACGGAGATGGCGGAAAATAGAGATGTCGAATTCAGTGGAGTTGGAGAATGTGGTGATAACAGAGAGTGAGAAGACAGCGGAGAAGATAAAGTACAGACGTCGGAGACTATAGAGAAAGTGAAGATGGCGGAGACGGCACAATCGCCAGAGACGGCAGAGACAGCGAGGAAAACGGAGGAAGTTGACGAACATGGAGAAGACGGGGAAGGCGAAGGAAGTTGAAAATGGAGGAGGAGATGGCGGAGAAAGTGGAGACGGCGGAGTCAGTAGAGAATGTGGAGGAGGAGACTGTAGACCGATGGGTATGCCAGCAGCGCCAGCGGGAGCAGCTGTGGAGTTTTGGGTTATGAGGAAAACCGAGGGCGAAGGGGGGAGCTTCTGGAGAAGTGCGGACTTAGGACAACGATGAAGGCGCGCACAGTGTGGACGGGTGGGCAATGGTGTCACTGATAACGAGAGCTGTGGTGAAGGGTGTGGTGGCAACGGTGGCAGCGGTAGATGCGGGGGCGAAGGGGGGCGGCAAGGGCCGAAGGGAGGGCAGGGAGTGGTGATGGCGGCGGGGGCAGCGTTGGGGGCGAGGGTGGCGTTGGCATCGGGGGCAACGTTGGCAGCGTGGGTGGCTGAGTGGTGTGGACGGCGTGGGTGGCGTGGGAGGCGTGGGTGGCATGGGCGGCGTGGGTGGTATGGACAGAGTGGGCTGCGGGTCGGCAGGTCGGCGGGACGGCTTGGTGGCGGGGCGGCGTTGGCGGCGGGGCGGCGTTGGCGGCATGGGCGGCGGGGGTGGGGCGCCGGGGGTGGCGCGTGCGGGGCCTGGAAGTTCGTTAGCGCCGCTTTGTGCGGGCGGCCTCGCCGGCGACGAAGTGCCGCGCATGGAGGCGATTACCTCGCGACTCGCGGGCGGCGCCGCCGCGCACAAATCTGCTCCCGGATATGGAGCGAGAGCACGAGCCCTCCGTCTTTCGGCACGGCCAAAATTCCACGACCTAACGGAATATGACGCTGTGAAGACGCTTAGCGGAAAGATTACAGTACCGATTAAGGTGCCAATTCCAATGAGGAAATTTTCTTTGAATTACGGTTGAAACTCACTTTCCTCTTTATGTAAATCAATTCCCAGACAGACGAAAAAGCAAGAAAATGTGTATGCCAATGTTTATCTCAATGATTGCAAGAACCATCTCTCGAATATTTAAATAAGAGTGGGAGAACGTACGCAGAGGTGTGCCCTTGTGCGTGGTGAGACGATGCACCAGAAAATGGTGAAGTGAAAGAGCATGGGAATAAATTGATTGATTAATTAATTAATGAATATTCCCAGGCACTTCAACTGATATGATGATGCGTCCTGTTAGTATAATTCCGAAGGGTGGAGGTGTTCTTATTCCGATGGACGCTGAGATCAACCACCGACCCACACATCAGCTTGAGGGAGGTTGCCCCTCCATTTATTTCCCTCTTCGAGGAGCCGCTGCAGCTATGACAAGCTCTGAAATCTTGACTGATCTCTCGACATGTGTGATAAGGTTGTGCAAGTAAATATGTAAATATAATTGCTTCGAATGGAAGTGGATAGCACAAGAAGAAGGAAAAATCGTGGGCGGTCCGTGACCCGTTTGCTAGGGTACTGCTCCGGTATTAGGCTCAAATTGGTCGCAGAAACCACGGAAAACTATCGCTAAAAATAGACGGTCACTGGAATTTTCCTCCGGGAGATGGTTAAATTTAAGTCAGTCAGTTAGTGCCGAAAATCCGCCACCATCGTGTCAAGAAGCTGAAAGCGACCAAGAGCCCTTCAAGCCAGGTACCCGTCGCGTCTTGAGAGGCAGAGATATAGTGCGAAGAAAGGGAAATATGACATTATACTTTAGATATTCATAAATGTCCCATATACAGAAGCAGGAAGTCAGATTGTCACACATTGTCAAATGTCCCATATACAGAGAACACACATTAAAACGAACAACAGATTTGGGAAAGACTTGTCGATTTTGATGGGTAATTAGTAAATAATTAATATAATAAAACAGTACCTGAATTCATTCTACTCATATACAAAGTTAAATACATATTTCGTTTAACACATCAAATGCACCTGGTTTATTTTTTGTGCGTGGAGCTCGTGTAACTGTTTTACATGTACTGAACTGAAAATCAATATTGTCATAAACTACATAAAATATGTTACATATACGTTTTAATATTGTTAAAAAATAATTGGGTTAGCCGTCTGCACAGCAGATACGCTTTTAATTGTGGAAATTAGGAATACTACTAAATGTCTTTAAAAAAAAAGTACATAAATTATTTTAAAATGTCGATGTCAATTTTTTTAGAGGAATAGGGGGGGTGCTCTAGTCGAGGGGACTGAGATGAGGTGTGAGACGGTGGGATCTTAGACAGGATTCTGAGACAGGGGTCTGAGGCAGGGGTCTGAGACGAGGACGCCCCGACCGGGGGGACTGAGACGGGGGTCTGAAACGAAAGATCTAACGGGGAGACCGAGGGGGGATGTGAGACGGTCCGAGCCGGGATATGGGATCGGGAGTCTGAGGCGGAGAACGGAGGCGGGGAACGGAGGCGGGGGACTGAGGCGGGGGACTGAGGCGGGGGACTGAGGCGGGGGACTGAGGCGGGGGACTGAGGCGGGGGACTGAGGCGGGGGACTGAGGCGGGGGACTGAGGCGGGGGACTGAGGCGGGGGACTGAGGCGAGGGACTGAGGCGGGGGACTGAGGCAGGGGTCTGAGGCGAGGGTCTAAAGCGGGAGTCTGAGGCGGGGTTCTGAGGCGGGGTGTCAGGAAACGGGAAGACCGAGGGGGGTGTAACACGGTCTGAGCCGGGATAGGGGATCGGGAGTTTGGGATCGGGAGTTTGGGATCGGGAGTTTGAGAGCGGGGACTGAGAGGGCGTTGATAAGGAGGTAGGAAATGTGGGGGAGAGGCTGTGGGATGAGACGATGAGGGGTGAAACAGGTACATGGTGAACTAGAAGGAATGAGAAAAGGGGCGCCACAGAGGCGATGAGGCTGCGGAGCGGTGTGGCGCGAGGGTGGTTCCCGAGAGGACCGCAGGCGAGCGCCACGTGAGAGAGTGGGGCGAAGGAGAGGCGCGGGAGCGGCAGGGCGGCAAGAAAAGGGGTGTGGCGGCGGGAGGGGGCGGGGCCCCTCGTTCAGACTCGGGCGCCGCGCATCGCACCCGCGCACGGCCGCGCCGCCGGAGAAAGAGTTTAATTTCCCGGGCGCTCGAGTGCGCCGCTGTTTGCACAGGGCCCCGCCCGCGACGTGGGGCGCGTCGAGCCGCGCAGGGCCGTCGTCTTTGTGCGGCGCCGGAACAGGTAGGCTACATCTTTATCTGGGATGAGCCGCCAGAGCAAACAGCCGTGCTGCGCCGCCTGCCATCTTCGCCCTCGTGGACGGCGGGAGGTTCCCGGCCATTGCTGGCCCTTGCTCACTAGTCGCCCACGACAAGCGCACTCGATTCTCCATTAATCCTAGCAATGCCAAGATAGAAAAGGTCCCTTGTATTACCAGAGGGGAGGGGGCTTCCGGAGCTCGCACGTAAATTTTGATTCTATAATAGTGTTAGGCAATTTTACTTAATTAATAAATTAAAATAAATTAAATCATCGATTAATATACAATTTTATTCAATTAACCACATATTTTAATTTCAAGATATACAATTGAAAAAATACTTTTCGTGACATTGGAATTTAATGTTGTTAACAAAACATATAATATTTTTATGTGAAATAAGTTCAATTTTTGAGTGAGCGGTCAGGAATTTATTTTCCTCCTCACGGCAAAGACACTGTTTTAACTCAAATAGTAACAGTCACTTGTGACAAAATGCACCGTATTTTGATCAAAATGCACATCAAACACCTTCTTTCAACTTCTTAAAAAGAGAGGCCTCTAAAAAAAGACAATCTTCGGTGGACGTGTGAGGCTCCACCCATTTAGTAATGCTACAGATAATAACGATAGTTTCATGAATCTATTTTTGAAATTATTATTCCCACATTGATCAAACACAGAAGTGATAATGTAGACCACTTCATTTTTACAGAGTTTAAATTAAAATACATTTATTCATCATTCATTACACTGCAACGTTTCTATCTCAAATCTCAATATTTTTGGTCAACTATATTTATTTTGTGTGTAAACAACATGGTGTAAGAACTCCTGATCTTTCTATTCCCAGAAATGGGCCAATTCTTATTTTATTTTTATGTATAATTAATTATTACTGTCAGACATTTGAAGACACATGAAGTAAAACAATTACAATACGTTTATGCACTACCTTATATTAAATTAATATGATCATTAATATTCTATTCCCCCCCCAAAATCATCCTGGAATTAATTTTAGGGAAGGGTAGAAAAACATGATGCCAACTAACACTGTGAATAAAATATAATTGAAGTAAACGATATTAATTAATTAGTATTTTTCTGCACAACTAATAAACAAAAAATTGTAGTTTTTGTATGAAATTAATAAACACGAAGAACAAAAAGGTTTCTTCACCGTTTTTGTCGTACGAATGAAAATGATTTTTTTCTGTCACTGACCGATGACAACCTCTCCATTCTTGAAGAGTCTCATTTTTCCCCGAGAAGAATTTGCTTTAAATTGCTTGCCTGTCGCCTCACAGGAGAGAAGGGGTCGCCTGTGACCCAGTGGCCCGGCGAGAGCTGCCTCACGAATGTGGGGTGGTGCAACGAGGTCGAAGTGAGGAAGTGGGGACGACACGGAACCTCAGCAGCGCCTTCCGTTTGAAGGGACACGGTCTCCACAGCACAAAACGGCGCACAGCGAGCAGCGGGTAGGCGACAACGAAGATGGCAGATGCGGAAGCAAATAAACGAATGGAGTGGCCTTGAATGGAGGCAAGGTGATTGAGCAACAGGAGAAACGGGAAAGACGGATGGTGAAAATAATAAAGGCGACAAAGGTGACGAAACTGGCAAAAGCTGACAAATTCTGTAGAGAGAGCCACAGCAAGAGATGATCGAGGTAGATGGATATGGTGAGGTTGTCGGAGACAATTTGTAGGAAAGTATAGCAAGAATGGTTACGGCATGGAAAGCATAATAATGATGTTTGCAGTATCTAAGAAATCGACGAACTTATCGAAGACATGCAGGCGCAGTAAAAAGAACTCTGAAAAGAGGAATCCAAGGATGACAGAGCCGGCAAGGTTGCCGAAAGGAGCGCGAACAGCCGAAACAGCAGAGATGAGTAGGACGAGAAATACTTTATGAAAGAGATCGTTTGTAGTGCCTACAAAATCGACGAATTTAGTGTCGAAGGTAAGAGCAGCAGGTGAAATGACAGAAGGGAGAGAACTGTGAGGGTGTCTGAAGAGGAGGCGCCCCAGAGACGGAGGAGACTGCAGGGGCGACGAAGGCGGGGGACGAGGACGGCAGAAACGGCGAGGCCGGCGGAAGCGGCGAAGGCGGCGCTGCCGTGCCGGGGAGGACGCTTTGACGGCCGGTATTTAATATCGGTCGCCGGTAATTGCCGGAGAGCGGCGGCGGCCGCCTGAGTCGACGCCAGATACCTTAATTGGAGATGGCCTTTAATTGAGAGCATTCTTGGAACGGTCGTGACAGCTCTATCGGAGAAGTGTCAGCCTGCGGTGGGCCCCATGGCCGGCGCGGGGGATGCGACGAGGGGGGAGGGGGGAGGCGGAGGCGATATCGGGAGATGAAGTTGCGAAAAGTGAAAACCGCCGGAAATGGGGGAAATGACTACTCGGGGTACTAAGGTGGAACAACTGTAACGTCGAAGTACTTCGTGAATATCAGGCGAACATTACGGAACCTAGTTGAGTGGTGAATCCTTCAAATGGGAAAGGTAGTGTGTCAGCATTTGTAGCACGATATGTGAACGCGATATTTTATCATATTAAATCATTTATGAAATTATTACTATTATTATTATTATTATCATTATTATTACAATTACGGAATGATTATCAAAACAAAACTGGATATATAGAAGGAGAAAGCAGAAATAAAAAAGCCACCAATAATATATCGAGGAAAATTAAATTATCATATAAAAAAGAAATTAAGTTAGTTGTAAAGTATTGAGATAACTGAATTTTTCAAAATGAAACAATGATTAGAGACAATAATGTGTAATAATTTACTATTTTGAAAAATGTAATAATCAGTCAACAAGTGAAGAGAAGTGCAAACGTAAACCACAGTGGATTACTTTTACCTTTAATAAAATCATATCAGATTTCGAAAATCACTTTAGAAAACGGGATAAATTATTCCTAGAGAGCGGGATTTCAATACAATTATGGAAGAGGAAAGAGACAACTCTATTTCACTGGTTTTCAATATAGCAATAATTTGTTTCCTGTTTTTACAAAAAGTAACTTAAATATAGATTTATCACTGTGGTTATCGATTTTATTTAAACAAAGAATGTCAAAAATGTCATCACCATAATTAGGACAAATGCGATAAAAACAGCATAAAGAGATGCGGTAATTAGAACCGCAATATGCATAATTAAATCGAGTTTCAAATTACATTTTATTTGAATCTAAAATGAATTTTCCGGGAGTCCCGAGGCGCGGCGAGTGTGCCATACAGCCAACCATCTGCAAACCCGGTAACAGCGCATCAGCAACGTGCCAGTCTCGACAGCGGAATTCCTGGGGTGCGCAATCCAAAATCGTTTCGAGTACGCACAAAGGCGAAGCCGCAAAGCCACTCTTCTTTTTTTTTTTTTCTGCAGTGCTAACCCGACCGATTCCTTTTCAATTTTCGCCGACCAGTCGCTTTTAAAGGACGACTGCAGCTGTCTGCCCGTACGCACGATGGGGGGAGGTGGATGCTCGGGAAACCACTGGCGGTTCGGCGCTCACACTCTTCCGCTGCTCCCGACCGCTCCCGCGCTCGCTTCCCTTATTTCACCGCGTCTCCCATCCGCAATCCCCGCGCAGCCGCCGAGGAGAACGCGGGCGCCAAAGAGTTTGAGAACGAGAGGCGGTCGCCAATGGAAATTTCAACGGGAGCGCGTGGGGATCAGAACTTTTCGCGAGTGAGATGCGCTGTGGTGATGAATGTAAAGACAAAGCGTTGTAGCTGCGATGTTAAGTCCCATAGCGTATTGGTTACGGAGGCAGGCTCGCGCTGCAGAATCTGCCGGTTCAAATCTTGCCTTCGGCATGGATGATTGTATTTGTGTTGTAACATGATATGGGGCCATCCCGACCACCACATAAAACCTTATAACCCTTTTCTTTACAGACTGCTTCCTGCCTGACGATGGGTGAATATGAGATATGGCTGTGACTGTCTGCGTGCCAGGGGGTGTAAGCTCAGTGAGGGTCCTAAGAGCCGTTAACGTACCACCTGGCTGTCACCAAACTTCGTTCCCGTAACAAGATCCAGGCGCTGCGACAACTGACAACCTATCAGTGGCAAGAGAGAGTTGCCGTACTTACGAGCCACTGCTGAGTTAGAAGAGGCTAGGGTTAAGAGGTATAATAGATACCATACCATAATAGAGTACCAGAATACCAGTATAATAGATACCATAGAGTGTACAAAGGCAATGGAATGATATAACAGAGGGCAGATAGCATCAGCTATTTCAGAAATGCTAAAGCAGACCTTAAGTGTCCGATGTTGATAATAAAGATGACGATTCGTCCGCAAAATTATATAATATACACAATAATGCTGAGATCGTAACACAACTAACGCTCACATGAATATAAAATGACATGTGTTAGTATAATTCAATAAACGTAATTTTCTTTTTTTAAGTAAAAATATTTTAAAAGCGACAAACATGCGCGCTGAAAGACTAAAAATAGAATGTTAGAAAGGGCAGTTTTCAGAGAGATGAGGCAATGCTAGCGAACGTCCAATGGGGTTGAAGAGAGAAGAGGAGCGACTAGTAGAAAGTTGCCGTAGCTGCGACGTCGTCGCTTCGGCAACCGCCGCGCGCCACCAACTTTTCGACAGATCCGCTCCGCCGTGGTGAGGTGGGCGGGCGGTGACCTGCTGGGAGCCGACGACGGGACACTAATCACCGCCAGCGGAGGACGAGCGCTCGTGCAGCTGCTCACCGCATGCGCAGGAGATGGGGAGAATGTGACACGAAAAACAAAGGGAGGAAACGAAAGATAATGAGAATAGTCTCCATGACCTTCTTTCAATTCTCATTCTTCTTCTTCTTCTTCTCTTCTATTATTATTGTTATTATTCATTATCATTATCACTAATTATTGTTTAATATCATTATTATCATTATTTATTATATATATATATTATTATTATTATTATTATTATTAAAGAATTAGAGTATTACTCACTGTGATAAAAATATTATATTTATTATCATGTAGAAATTTTGACTCAATATTGACCAAAGAATAACAGGGAAAAAAGTTGAATTGTGTGAATACTATCTATATTTTTCTAAAGAGGTATTTTTGACTGTAGACCTATTGGGAAAGTTTTACATAGAGAGGTCCTTTAATATTGGGGAACAATGAACAAGGAACCTGAAGAAGTTTTCAAACGGCAAAATTAAGTTGGCTTCGCAAATTTTTCTCGTTTCTTTTATCTAATCTGAAATAAGAGTCTAGCCAGTAATTCTCAACAAACCTGTCAAAAAAGAAAGCCCTGACAGTATCAAGACTCTAAGATGACTGAATCCGAAGGAATCGTTCCCAGAGCGGCGTCAAGGAAAGGAAGGAATATTGGAATTACTGATTTATATAACCTAACCTCAAAAATCAATCCAGTAGTATCTAATCATTAGGTCAAGAGAAATAAACCTTCGTAAATAACGTCATCGCACTTAAACTATAAGTTCATTCAAATCAAGCAGCGCAAAATGGACTGATTGATTAGTGCTTCCGAGAGCGTCAACTTCCTTGGCCATTTGTGCCGTAACAGTAGTGCATGTCATATTTGGGGTGATAGCGATTTCCCCCCCTACAAGAATGCGAGATCCGGTGCCGAACTCCATGTTCGCTTGCAAGGCATTCTCCTCCAGTTGTCGTCATCAGTGGGGCACCGCTTCAACCGGCACAAGCTCTACGCTCCCGGCTGCTCTCCTGCCATGTGCGGTGGGGTAGTGTGCTTAAGTGTGTGTGAACGAAGAGAGGGTAATAAAAATGATGAACTGAAGATCTCACGCGGTCCGTGACCAGTTTGTTCAAGTCCTGTTGATTGGAGAAACCTCCGAAAACTACCGGCGAAAGAATCCGGCTAGAAGAATTCTCGTTCTCGCAGTGTTTGGATTCCACCCAGCTCGTGTCAAACATTCGCCACCGTCGGAATCCGAACCCTGAGCCGCTCGCAAGACAAAATTCATGCTCGTCCTTATCGAGTGGTATCCGCGCTTCCCTTCCCTGTCCTTCGGACGCAAGTCGGCCAGGCCAACGCCGCGCCGTCGCGACGCGAGGGCGCCGCCTCTCCGTCGGAGGCCTCATTACCGCGACGGCCGCACGGCGCACGCGTGACCCGCCGCCGCCGACGCGTGATTCTCGCGCAATGGATTCAATTGGCGCCGCCCACGCCGCCCGCGCCAACGCCAGGGGCGCCGCGCGCAAATTGATTCGGTCGCGAGGCCAGCGCCCGCCGGGAATCGATTCTCTGCGTCGCCACCATCCGCGCCCCTGTGGCACTCCTGCAGTCACCGTTGCCGCCTTCCCTGCTAGTGCCTGCGTCCATGATACTGCTCTGCGATCCGACTGCCCTTGGCGTTACATCCTCGACCCATCCCACTCTTCTTCTCCATTTCCTCTGTTCTGATTTTGCTTCCCAGACATTCCAATCCTTTTCTTAATCTCCGCCATTTACGTTTCGATTTACCTTCCTGGGTGCATACTCGACACAGCCCTCTTTCCTCCATACGTTTTTTGTCACTTCCATTTCTGTCAGTTCTGGCCCGTTTATCTTTCATCACCAAATCCAATTTTTCTTGGCTGATTACGGTATCCCGTTTGAATATCATTATTTTCGATCCCATTCTCCTTACCGTTTCTCTCTCAATCTTATCACGCCCTCTTTCTGCCAGTGCCATACCCACCCTCTTCCATCCTTTGTTTCCTACTTAACCTTTCCCTTGTCCCGTTGCTAATGCCTCATTACCACAATTACTGATCCCTTATTAATTGCCATCTTGGATTTGTAATTGTAGCCGTCAAGTTACGTTTTTGCATTGTAGTGGTTTTAAAACTCACATCAATTACATTTTAAAAACATAATATAAACTTTTGTTTTATGATAAATAGAACAAAATGGTTTCAGAAACACAAACCTCCTTCTATGCTCACCAATGCAGAGATTTTTTAGCGGTGAAACGTCGTAACGTTTGTCTGGCCCTCAACTACCACTTTGTTTGAAATATTATCTTGAACTGCCTTCTCCTGGTCATTACTACTTCAACGTCTTCAACATCATTAAATACAATCGACGAACTACTTGTCACACATCCTGTAATGTGTTTCTAATTCAGATAATTTTCTCCACATTTGATTTCATTGCGCCTCTATCTGCTGGAAAATGTTGAACCACCCACAATGTGAATGTGTACTTCGATTTTTTTCGTATACTAATTCCTACTTCAATGCCTAAGTCCATAATTACCAGATATTCATCGTTAAAATACTCCTTTTTTCTTGGTCTCTCTCTCTCTCTGCAGATATTTTTTAAAAGCTATTAGTCATCTTCAGCCTTTTAACTATCAAACTACTGCATCTGCGCCGTTACCCCTGTACGGATCTCCACTCTATATCGTCACCACTGCTCTCTCCACGGATGAAGGACGATAAGTTTCGGTTGGCTTTGATCTCCCTCTCCTATATTCCGCTTTGAACGCTTGAAGCAGGAACTTTTACAAGAGAATTGGGGCAGCTTTCATGACGCTGATGGGTTTTTATTTTGGCTCCAAAAAAAGTTTGAAACAGTTTACAAAATATGGAATACACGTGTTCACCGTAATTTATTTATGGACTTTATTTCATGCACGGTAAATCCTCAAAGCCAAAAACAATTTAAAGTAAAAGTGTTTACATTAATGTCAGAAGTCAGATAGTATTCGTCACCCTATTTGTTGCAATCAGATGAAATAATGTCTCAAAAGTACTTAATAAGAGATTAGATTAATGGGAACTCAAAATAAATAGTTTTAGAAAAATAAAATGTTTTTATTTAAAAAATTCTGCTATTTGTATTATTTCAACGTTATATAACAACAGTGGATAATTTTTTTCACAAAAAGATGATGTTCACAAGAGACATGCCTTTTATGGCAATATGAACTCTTGTAACGAACGCAACCCCTGCAAAACAAATGGCAGTCTCGTTGCTGATATACGGCTCAGGCAGCAACGTCGTTTGCTGATAATGTTACAAAAGCCTTAGTTTAATCTCCATATTCCAGCATCTCCATACCTTCAAACAACAAAAGTCCACAGTTACGTCGAGGGAGGAGGGAGCGGAGAGGCGACCGAAAGCAGGGAAGATACAAACAAGGGCATGACACGGCAACGTACATATTACCCGAGGGACCTCGTAAACGCAGGAGAGCGCGGTGAAAGGGCGCGCCTGCATTCATGCAAGTACGAAGCGCGCAGAGCCCGCCCACACACGGTCGATACGAGGGCGATAGGATTGATGATGTTTTATATCAAGACAGGTCATTAATCCCGCGCCACGAGATCCGGCGGGCTGCCTGCGTCCGCTCGCGCGTCGCCGCCTGCCCCACCCCCACCCCCGCCGCCACCCCCGCGCACCGCTTAACTGCCGCCCGAGCTAATAGTTTAATGGGCCGTTATCGCTGAATCCTTTGTTCCCCCGTCGCGTTCCGACCCAATTTATTGTAGATATCAAAATATTAGCATTTGTATGGAGCAATCAAGGATGTTCCCCGGCATTTATCTAATCGGGCCGATCCATTGTCACCGCTGGCCACCGGGCGCTCCCCCGCGCGCACCCATATCCTGCCCTTTCCGCCTGCCGCAACTGCCCCCCCCCACACCCAGCCCGGTCCCGCGTCGCTCCGCGCGCCGTGCTTCTTTCGCCCGCGCCCGTCTCGCGGCGGTTCCCCGCCGGCGCCATTGTCGCGTCACGTGCTACTCCGCCCCGGGGAAGTCCCGCAATACGGCGAGCGCGGCTCCGAAACAAAGAAGCGTCGCGACGCGCGCGGAAGCGGGTCCCGATCCATCACCGCCCCCTCTCTCTCTCACCCATCAACCCCCTCCGGACGCCACCATCCCACCCCCACCGCTACCACCACCGGGGGTTGGGAAGCCGCCGCGACCGCTGTCTCTCCGCGGCGCGGACGCAGTATTGTGTTCCATTGTGAGCGGCTACAATATAATTATCGCTTCTCGATTCAGAACGCGTCAGGGCAACGTGTCAAGGTAGCGCAATAGCGGCGCGGGACGCGCGAAGTGCGCCGGGGAGTGGAGGGGACGGGGAAGAGGAAGAGGAGCGTGGGCGCGGGAACAGGTGCGGTCTGCGGAGGTCGGTGACGCCCTTACGCCGTTCAACCCCTCGCGCACGCCCCTTCGTCGTCGTCTCCCTCTCCCCCCGGTCTCCCTGCCCGCCGCTGCCCGCCTTCGGCGTGCCCGCGCCCGTGCCCTAATCCCGTTCCATTACCGGGCTCGTCATGAAATTTTCAGCAGATAGCTTTTACATTGTCCCGGACCGCGGATTGGTTTCTCCGCGCGCCCGCTGCGCCTCGCTTCTCCTCCCTCCACCCGCCCCGCCCCGCCCCTCCCCCTCGCACCCTCCCCGCGCACGTCGGCCGCTCGAGGAGTGTGCGGCGAATTCGCGAGTGGAGGGCTCTGAGGGGGAGGGGGGAGGGGCGAGGCGGGAGGCGACACGCCGGGCGGTGAAGGGATGAAAGAGGCGACTCAAATGGTGGGTGGATGGGAGGCGGCCAGGGGACGGAGGTAGCAGCGCCGGCGCGGCGGTCGGACGATTTGCGAGGGATTGGAAGCGCCGGATGATGAGGAATTGAGTGTCTCGTTTTGAAGGATGGAGAGCGGCGAAAGTGGAGTTAGGACGGGTGCAGAGCTAGAGAAAGAAAGATGAAGAGATTGACCAGCTGGCAGGTGAGATGCAAAAATATCTGCCTCCGGCCGATTTCGAGTTGGTAGTCTCTGAACCGGAAGCAATGCATAAAAAGGCAATATGAAATGATGATCAAACGGAAGTCCAAGAGAACAGAAACTGAACAAAATGGTAATGAGTTTAGTTCAACGTTCCTTTTTTTTGTTTGCAATATGAATGTATGATACGATTCAAATGAAATAAATGTATGATACTGTGATGTACCAATATATCATATATTTAGACAGTAACATTTGCTGTAAATGGGTTGGGTTGAAGGGGTAGGCAAGTGGGAATATACAGCCTTAGCAACGCCGGCGTAGTGGTTGGCAAGGTCAATAAACTGCATTCAGGCGTTGAACATGTGGGGCGCTGGATGAAAGAAATGGATGGATTGGCTAAGGGAGAATAGACTGTCGACTCATGACGGAAGTTTGTCGTTTTGTTTGAAAAAATAAGAATGAAGGATGGATACCGAAGCTTGGAGGGCTAAATACGGAGGAGTAAATGACATTCTAATAGAGCCCGTCGAGTGGTGCGGATCGCTCGCGAATTTAATATTAGGGGAGTGGGACTTGTAAGTTTGTCGTCAGAATCAATGGTTTTCGGACTCAAAGTTGATGTGCAGCATTTAAATTCGCTTGGGACTTTGAAAGTGTTTTATATTGCGTTGTGTTTATTTTGAACTTTGAAATTTAATGTTTTACCACGTAGTTGGGGAGAACTAGGAACTGTGAATATTAATTAAGTGAGAACCGGTAGATATTCGAGGCAGTGAGGGCTGGATTCGTCGGCAGCGTCGCAAGATTACAAGAGAGAAGCTGGACATGGGATTATCATCACTCAAGTGAGAAGATACTGCGGGGCGCCGTCGGTCAAGATTACATTTAGATAAGTACTGCATTACAAAGGTTTTCTTTTAAACGAGGTCATGACCTAAAGGCATAATAATATACTTCACAAGTTAATAAATTGTTAAATTTCTTTTGGAAATGAAAAGAGGATTTTCATTTAGTCAATCACAACTGATAAGTAGTTAGAGATATATTTAATTATTTCCTTTCAGATTCCTCGCCATACTGTATAGTTGGCAGATCAAATAATCGGCTATCTAGGCGATAGCGATTATCCATTACGTGACCCATTGACCCAGCTAGCCGGCCATTTATCCATTCGTTAAGATTAGCTGTGGAGGCATTGG
Source organism: Acheta domesticus (assembly GCA_031308135.1). NCBI lineage: Eukaryota > Metazoa > Arthropoda > Insecta > Orthoptera > Gryllidae > Acheta > Acheta domesticus. The sequence goes on along the minus strand of JAHLJT010008756.1, from coordinate 92,468,070 downwards.
TTGTAATTATCAATTATCGTAACCTGTTCCTGGCGCCCATAGTTTTCTATAAATTCGGAACCGGTCACGAATATAACAGTCCTAAGGTAAATGATGTCATTTAAAACGGCACGATCTCGTAATAATTTATGACGACACATTGTTGGTATATTTCAATACGGTTCATCGAGAAAATGCCACTAATAAAAGGTATTACGAAGAAGAATGAAATACAATACTGCGGTAACTATAGTATATTGGAAACTGTCTAAAACACAAACTAATTCGATAAGCAAAACGAGCTACGAGTACGTGGATAAATGATAATAATGATAAATTCAACTCCTTCAATATAAAATATGAGAGAAAGATAAAGTGAAAGAGAGAGAGAGAGACTGAGAAAGAATGACAGAGAATGTGAGAGAGAGTGAGAGTGAGTGAGAGTGAGAGAAATGCAAGGAAAACGTGAGGTGTGATGTTCATTGGGTGCTATATATTGGAAGAAAACTCTTAGACACACTAATTCAAGTGGTAATCGATGATAATTCAGATCATTCATTCTTGAAAGATGGGAGAATAAATATAAAAGAAGGAAATGCAAATGTAAATGTGGAAGTATAAATTCGTATGTACTACAAACTCACATTCAAGGTTTGGGCGGCATACGTTAACACGAAATAATGCGCAATTCTGCATAGATTTAAATAAATGCATACGTGAAAACCTGAGAGATACGTATGAGGTGTTGTGTATTAACTGAAGTAAGAACTATGGTGGAAATTGACATTTTTTCAGTTTGAGATGGATAGAAGCGCACGTCAACGCAAACGAAGAGGAAAGACCCAATAATGCAGGAAATTGAGCAGTAACAGTAACAATGTGTAGGTTTCTTAGGTACGAGAGTCGATTTAGAATGTCATTGTGTCATTCTACAATGTACCTAGAAAAAGATAATGGGTTACTGAATTGGTTATTTACAATATTAGCCCCTGAGGCAGCCATACCTGTCAGCTTCAAACTACTCTTAGTATCAATGAATGTCAATCAATTTATAAATCAAATTTAGTAAATAAATGTTAGTATTAGTCTATAAATATATTACTAATTATTCTATAAATATACGTTTCCAAGCTTTACAAAAAATATTTCATGTTCAGCAGATCATGCTTTTCACGGAGTTGAACTGGTACATGTTATCAACATTCTGGATTTTTATCCTAATTTTTGCTATTTTTCTTTTAGCTTACTGTAACCTTTGCCTGATGATGATTGTACATATTTTTTTTCATTTTACATGTTATTTTGACGCGTTTGTTTTATCATGCGATTTTATCTTAAAAGGTTTTGATATGTTTCTTAATTATTTTTTTTTCGTTTGTCCATGGATTTGAGTACAAATATCAATGGAGGTCAAAAATGTTCTTGCATTGAGAAAGTAATTGGAATACGATTACGAAACGTCTATATTTTCGATTATGCTCACAAAATAAATAATTCAAGAGAAATAATTTGAATAATTCTTTCAAATCTTTATGACTCGAATTCACTTGTTAACGCGGCGATATAGCTTCTTATTCAGGTTCAGATTTTAGGTTAATTTTCAATTTTTGGGAGAGCTATCATCAGTTTTGGTAACGGCGAGACGAAACGTTATGGTATGCTCGCTCGCTCGCTCGCTCGATCGATCTCTCAGTCTCACATGAAAAGCAATGCCTTCTTTTAATCTGTATTCTACAAAATTTCACTCATGCATTCACAGTGCTTCCCGCGGAAAAATGGTTGCTCTTTGAAATGTTTTATAAAAGGCGACAAGTATGCCAACCTTGCTAAGTTAAACTGTTCTCATGGAACGTTCAATGCGAGCGCACTGAAGCTCGTTCACTGGGCGGAGCGACTACTTTGAAAAACCTGTTTGCCGTTTGAATTTGTGTTTCAATGCTGTCATTGGTTTAAAAAAACAAACGGAAATCTGGTGTGTCTAAATAATTTTCTCTGCACTAGTGCTTGAGAGTGGAGTCCGGCCGGTGCTGCTCCCTTGCGACGAGAGATGAAACCATTACGAAACACCGCTGACCTCGAATGCTATTATGACTAACAAAGAAACCGTATATTTCCGCGCTTTTCGCCACCAGCACGCGGATTTGGAGGGAATTTTTTATAAGTCCGACGCGGTACGTTCAAAATGCAAATTCTGATCTAGTAATAATGGGACAAAGATTGTTATTAAAAACCAATCTCCCGCCACGGCGCCAAATATGAATCCTTTTCGATTGCCTATGTGCCAACACACTTATAATCTGTATGCCTGTGGGAGTTAATTTATTTTAAATAATAAGACTGACGCATGCTATTGATTCAGGTACGTTGGATACAATTTCTCTGAAATTCAGGTACGAATGATTAGGGTAAAACAGAAGCTGTCAGGAGCAAGAAACTGATATTAGATGTACGTAGCGTTTATTGATGACTATGAACTGTTGGGATCACATTTCCACGTATCTCTAATAGAACAAGTACATAATCAGTTCCACAATGCGAGTCGAGCGTGTTCCTGTAATGGGTCTTTCGAGAATCAATGTTCCACACACTATTTCATTGTGATTTCATGATGTAAAATCTACTCAGTTACGAGGAGCCGAGTGTAACACTAGGCGAGAGAACAGACGGATACTTTCGAAAGATCAGCTGGAAGCGTTTTTGTCAGAACACAGAAAATATAATCAATTAAATAGTCTTTGGTGGTTTGAAATCTAAATGGCACAGGGGTAAAGGATTAGATGCCTTGTAAAATGTTTGCCGCAATTGCAGCCATGACAACACACGCAATCAGAACAAGCGAGACATTGATAGTTGCAGCATGATTAGAAGATAAATACTGTTCGACTAATGTTTGGTGCAGAATGCAACTGACAACATCGATTCTGGTAATATTCATTACACAAAAACAGAATGCATGTACTCATCGGGCTATTATTGCAAGAAACTCACATAATCAGCTTTAGCATAAACATATTTTTATGCTATATGTACCTTCCCTTCATAAGAATTATTATAACGGAATGAATTGAAAATATGACGTATGCGAAAAGTTCAAAAACTTCAAGCGCACTGATATATGAAAGAGTACATTTACTCACGACCAACGAAGAGAAAAATTTTGGGATCAATGTTAATAATAAAATGAAATAAAAGAACATTAATAATATATTATTAATATTATATTCAAATGTGTTTTAAATGAAAGACTTTTCTTTGAAGCTCATTATAAGTTCTTAGAACGAGGACACAAAAATATTCCTACATGAAATATTTGAAAAACATTTCAAATCCTCTACGCTTTTAAACTGATCAAGTTATAAACATATTCAGATCCGCATGTCATTTCAAGAGACTTCATATGAAGATTCTCTCAGCGTTAAAGGGAGTTGAGAGAACTGAAAGTCAAAGCGCAATCGTATTACCGTTTCACTCGAAATTCCAATCGCACAAACTACTGACAGCGTGAATATTCACGCGTCATAGCAACGATTGTGGGCGAGGTGGAGCGGCTCGGAAACAAGTTGCTTGTGGGGAAGGGGCATGGAGCAAACTTCTCACCTCGACGAACAATGGAGGACGGCACACCTGGCACTAACAAGGCACGTGATTTATGTGGATTAGGGAGGGAGATAAGGGTGGGGGCGGGGATGTGAGTCAGGTTGAGTGTCGGTGGAGCGACGGACAGACGTACGACTGCGCTGGTGCCACTGCCCGCTGGTAACGAATTTAAAACTTCTTCCGCTGGCGGAGTTGGGACGGTTTAATTATTCGACTGAGTGGTGATGCAGAGAAGCTGAGCGAAGGGAAGCAGGGGGCGTAGGAAGGTGACGACATGATAATTTTTTCTGACTGCAGAGGCAAAGAAAGCGTAGAGAAACGTTCATTGAAGTAGTAGTTGTAAGGTCATTGAAACGTAACAAGGTGTTCTACAATAAAAATCTCAAAATCTTATTGCAACAGTGGGAAAAATATTCTTAAGATGTCGTACTATTCACAACCTGGCAATAACAAATGATTATATTCAAAACATTAATACGTTAATGTGCCTTATATAATTCTTCACATTTCTCTACGAAAGCATTTCTTCAAAGAAAACAATAATGCTGAATTATTTCGCGAGTGAAAGAATTTGAATCATCTCGAATTTTTTATCTTAAAATTTGTGAGGTTGCTTTCAGCTGTGACTTCGCACACGTCACGATTTAGGTGTATGAGGGCCCTACTAATGTTGATTCATTGGTGCAGTTGGGAAGAAGATTCGCGCAGTAGTATATCAAAAAGTTAGGATGTCTGTACACAGTAAGGATGGATAGATCGCCTTTTGAGCTGAAATTTGGTAGAAACATCAGGAGCAAGAGAGTAAGACTTGGATCGTTCTGGGGATTATAAATATTTTTTTTCATTTTTTTCACCCTTGTGATATTTTTAAAATTTTATGAAAAATTGCTGCAATATTTTTCTTTAATTTTTTCCTTCAATAGAGGAATGCGCGTGTGTAAATATGGCTCACGCCTAAGTTTCCTTACATCTTAGAAACTTTGAAAATTGCAAAACGTTTTGGAATCTGACCTACACCTCCCTTAAAGCCAGAGATTTTTTCTCAGTGACATGTATCCCTGCATTTTAGATCTTTAAAAATTCTCTGATCGGGTATTCTTAGGGTTCTACTCCCGACGGTGACCAGATTTTTGACACTGTCTAGATTGGTAGGTCGAATTCAGCCGCTGTCTGGAGCTGGTGGAAAGGTAAGAAAGAGATCAAGCACACTGAGGATTCCAAGACTCATCTCAAAGAAGTGGGTGATATAGAAGGTTTGAGAAAATTTGAACGAACCATTGGGGAAAAGTCATTAACCAAACTTCTGAGTTCAAATTGTACTCTCTCTCTCTCTCTCTCACTTTCCTAAATGCTCTTTGAGCAGTTTCCTTCATATTCATTGTTAAGGATTTTCGTAATTTTCTTCCGTCAACAGAGTATGAAATCATTTATATTCTTGGCTCTCTATTGATTTACACGTTCTAGCTTAACGTATTTATTATTGCACGACACACGAGTGCTAGGTGCCAGCAATACCTCAACGCTGCATTGTGTTGCTTGTGATAGTGCCTCATTGACTGCTGCCTTTTTTCTATACACATTGAAGTTCCCTTCTTCCTAAACCCAACGCATACATCAGTCCGTGTGAGAACGACAGACACGCAAAGGTGAGAAGTGAAAGAGCACGAACTGCTACTGGGCGCGAAACCACAGACACGGGGAGCGAAGCGGAGAAAGAGAGAGTGAGGGAGAGAGAGAGAGGGGAGAGGAATCGAGCGCGAAGGCCGAGCGGAGAGGGAATTGAAAACCCCGTCGCCTTCATCATCCGATTACTCCGCGAGGTGCGAGAGGTCGCCCAGCGCAGGCGGGTGCTGATTGAATTTCATCTTTAATTTAGTCTCCCATATGGCGCGCTGACTTACATCTGGATATCCGACGGGTGGGGTCTCCGAGGTACGGTGAACTTTTTTACTGCTCTAATATTTCGTGTAAAGGCACAGATACCAGTAGATACAATTATCGAATTCGATTTCAACTGGTTTGCTGAATTTAATCGATTCGGCAACAATAAAAGAATGTGTCTAATGATGCATGATCCATCAATCTGAGAACAAAATCGAATGTGTGACCATATCCATGAAATATTCACACAGGTTAAGTACTACTTACTTTTTAATAAAATAATGGTAATAAACAAACAAATCATCCAGGGGATATTTCAGAATGTCTGAATCACGAAAAGTAAAAGAATGTAATAAAATATGCTTCTAGTTCAGTATGTTTCTGCATCAAATTAAACAAAGAAACATTGTGTAGAGAAAACGAGTAGTCCTAGAGGTCCTTTTTGCTGCAGAGATTGAATGAACACTGATCTCTAGAAGGCAAAGAAAGCCATCAGTGGACTCACAGGAACGAAGAAGAAACCAACAACAACGAAAAGAAACGCGAAACCTAAAGAAAATATGGAGTTGACGCTGCTCGCAATCGACAGCCAAGTACTACAACTCCCACGCCGCGCCATCCAACTCCTCTGAGATTACGCGCCCTCTCATTCCTACACTGTCGCTGAAGGCGACGGCAGTTGAGAAGTTGAAACGTTTTCAACCGCCACGCCGCGCCGCGCCGCACCGGCTGAACTTCCGCGCTCTTTAGACACGGAAGAAGTCGGATAGATTTATTCTGACGCTCAAAGTGCACGCCGAGTGTCGAGAGTCCTTTGTTTCCGGTTTCTTCGAGTTCCAGCCGCTTTGACATTAAAGTGTCGATAAAGAAAGTTCTAATTATACGCGAGAGCTTTGGTCGTTAAGAGGAGAGGCCCCTGGTCCCTGCACGTTGTTTCTAAGTGAAAACTGCGGGAAAAAGAAGTCGCAAATTTGATTTATGGTTCAATAACTCTCTCAGATGTAACGAAAAAATGGGCCATTACGTAGCAAATCTCTGAATGAGTTTTCGGCCTATATTACTGGAAGACGTGATAATGAGAATGAGGGGGTGTAACAGATACGTTTCTAATGAGTAATTTCTTGACAACGGAGCATTTACAATTCGTTCTTATGGTGTTTGAAAAAAAGCGTGTTTCTGCAAGTTGTTCCTGTAGTTCCGGACAGTTCCCGTCAAAAGAGTATCATGCATTTTTTCTCATTGTCTTGCCAGAATTTTCTCCGTTATTTTAGTAACTACTTTACTTCAAGTAAGCATTATTCTACACTTGTTGAACTTAGATTAAATATTCTTTAAAAATGCAACACCGTTTCTACATGCAGTGTCGCATTTCTAATAGTGCTTTTGTATCATTCTCGGGTCTTAAGAATAATATTAGAAATCTCCGTATATGACTTTCCGGAAATCACCTAAGTCACTTCTGAGTCCATTCGATGACAAGATTTGTTTCTCAAAACGTACTCAAAAACGGGTGTACAAGATTGTAACGTATTTTGTATCCACGCTATTGATTTTACAATTGAATTAAGCCAGTCATTTCATTAAGCCCAATATTTGGCAACTATTTAGATTTCCGGATCTTTAAGATTGTTCCACTTTTTCTTTATGTAGTTTTTGATTCCATTACTAATCTAACTTTCTATTCACTTATTCTTTCTGGGAACCCTTTTATTAGAACCCACACAAAATTTCTGAACACGTAGAAGGAAATTTCTGAATACAAGAAGGAACATCCTGATACCATTGTCGAAACATGGGAGCCAAATTACTCTCTCGATAATTATGTTCTTATCTAAGTATTAAGATTGTCTTTGAACGTACGATTACTGTGTCCCGACAATTTCTGACTACCACTTCCGCTTCCCAAAATTTCAGATTTTGAAGACTGAATCACTTTTGAACGCGATATTTGTTATTATTCCTCTTTTCTACTCGGTAACTGTTCTAGGAAGCCGCTTATTGGAACCTCTGAAAGACGTTTCCGAATACGTTCGATAACAGGAATATTCCTGGAATCACTCCCCCAAAGCGACAAGCACCGGAGGCTAGGAGGGGCTGACGAGTGTGCAGAGAGGAGCACGAGAGAGTGCTAGAGGGAGAACGCAGAGAGTGGATAGTCCAGGGGCGGTGGGGCGTGGCGGGGAGAGGGGGTCCGCGCCGCAGCCACACACAGCTGTGATACGGTGCTTTATGGCGGCAGTTTGAAATTCCGGTGACGTTACGGCGATGTTGGAACGCCTGAGCCTCAGACAGCGGCGAGGTCGCCTCCCGCGACGGCGACGGAATTTAAAGCTGCTTCCACGGAGGGAGAGGCCCTGGTGGGAATGGGCGATGGTGGGAATAGGACGGGGGGGAGTGACGAAAGCCGAAGAGTGGGAAGTGTGCGGAGTCTCCTATACTCGAAATACAAGAGTAATAATGTACTAGGAAACGATGACGTAATGATGAGGGAGTGTGATGAACGAGTTATCGACACATACAGGATTTTAAGTGCTTGTAATTGTCTTGCTTTACTTCGACGGAACTATTGTAAACCAATAAAATATTTCTTCTTCTCCCATTGAAGCAACCCTCGTTTTAAATATCTGAATCTTGTTGCTTAGTGACTTCAGCTTAGTCACCTTCAGTACAGATGTTTGACCAGGATTTTAAGACACGAGTGTAAAGTGGTATTGATATGCGAGCTAATATCGAAAATTCAATCTAAACGAGTTTAGTAACACCAATTACATCGAGTTTCGTACGGTACTTTTTTTACGACAAATATAATAAATTAAACTTTAACATTAAACGGTTACATCGCAGCCGATGTGCAGTGTTCAACCAACGCCACTTGGCAGACAGGTTTCCTAGTACTTCTAGGTGGCAATGGTTAAGAATGAGCATAGCCCGACTGCAAGCGAACAGTGCACGGGACAAGTTAGGATAAAATTTTTTAAATAAATTTCAATATTCAGTGTGTGTTCTTATTTTCTGATCCGATTAATAGCTGATACAGTCCTCATAGGGTGATTTTCTGACTTTCTTCCCCCACAAGTAGTCCTGGCACAGTAATATACACAATACTACAAAAAGTTAATTGAAGGATCACCAACAATCGATTACCTCTCAATTGTAAACTTATCTACGATTGGTCAAACATCTTTACCGAAGCTGAATCAAAATGACTGTCATTAAGCAACAAGATTCAGATATTTAAGACGAGAATTGTGCAGTGGGAGAAGAAGAAATATATTATTTGATTACAACAGTTCCGCAGAAGTAAAGCGAGACAATTACAACACTCAAAATCCTAGTATGTGTAGGCAACCTGCGTATCTCTGACCGTCACTCTCGGATAGACCTTTTCTGGTCCATTGTTTGGGGCAACCAAGGTGTCAGTCATGGTCACTTTTTCGTACCCTTATAATCTAATTAAGAAACATCAAAAGAATAAATATGAAAATATTATTAAAATTTTAAAATGTTGGCGATGTCACGCTGAGCTTCAAGATACTTTTAGGCGATTTTGGTGCGAATGAGTGAGAGGATAAAGTTCTGAAGAAACAGAAGCTTTGCAAGCCAGATGCGTCGGGTGTGCTCAATAAATATGCCAGTCTTCAAATTGAAATGAAGTATGAATATTTAAAAAAAACTCTCATTCAAATAATAATAAGAATTAAAAATAAAAATTTCCAAATAAAATTAACGCTAAAGACCATATCTTAGTTAAAATTTATTCTGCTTTTAGTTTCAACAATCATTACCTTGGGTTGCTTCTAATAGTACTGCAAATAGTAATTAAAAATATCGATTTGTCTCTGCGCAGGAAGAAAGCAAACACCTCACGAAAACGGTGAAGTCTCTGGAGACCTGAAAGTGTTGTAGACTCTTAAAGCCTATAGAAACGAGGGAGATGATCACCTGGAAGGTTAAGCCTAAATGGACCGTGATCTAGATTACGCGAGCAAAACGGACTGAGAGTTGGGATATGGGAGAATGAAGCCTTTGTAGCAATGAGATACGATGAATGGCTTTGACAAAATCGTTGAACAATTATGGGCGACAAAGGATGGGCGGAAACAAAGTGTAAGTGGAGGTCAAGAAATACGACCCGGGGACAGTATTGTCAAGTTGACTCACCACATTTATATTGATGACTCACCCTTTGGCCAATTCAGCGACACAAAAGTACAAACATGCGACAAATATTTTATCAACATCCACTGATTCACATATATTTTTTCGTTCAAACATGTGGCAACACATTTGAAAGATCAGAAAGTATGTGATCAATAACACTGCAGTATTAATTAATTCTTGGAGTCATAATTGTTTGTCCCAGTAACATCGAAATCTGAAAATGGATCAAGACATTAAATATGAACTCACCCATGATTTGAACTAGAATGACCCAGGTCCAAGAGAAGAATTCACAACCGTAACGTACCTGTAGAAAGAAAGAAAAAATATTATTTCAATTATTAATTAACAGGTTTATAAAAGCACATCTATGAAAAATTCAGTGAAAATAACAGTTTATGGAAAAAGTTAATTGTACCTTGAAATAGAATTAAAACATTGAACTATCGACATGATTTCTGAATATTAATGCAGTTGGTTACAAACTTTTATACAGAAAATAAAATTATGAGATATTCTTTGAACATTTTCGGGACATTCCAAACTTCAGTATTCATGGATAATCATAATTGTGTTACAGTTTTTTAAGATACAGGCAAAACAAAAAAATTGTGGTAAAAATAAGGTATCTTGAGAATAAAAATGAACTTGAAAATCTGTATAGCGAATGTTTCAAAACCTTTATTTTCCCATCGCTGATTTATTGTACATTCTGTTTAACTTCTTCACACATCACCGAATTCATTCGTTCTGTCCTCCACTCTCATTAAATGAGCCGAGATCTTCACATTTCTTCCGAATGCTTTTCCACGTAATTAACAAGACATTTTTGGACACCGTCGGAGCTACAGTGTTGGCTCGGCTCCGGCTCCGTGTCAGACAAGAAGCAGATAATAATTATAAGGTTATTTACGAATACTGCATCGCAAGAACGGACATTCCCAGAGGTAAAGAAGAACTGGGTGGCCGGCCTTCTAGCGTGGATGGCAGGCAGGGACCGTGAAAAGGGTTGATGGGGGAAAAGGAAGACGTGAGGACAGGGAGATGGAGGACAGAAGGGTAGACGGAAGTCGGGAAAATCAGAGTTGGCGAAACGGGTGACGCGCGAACAGATGACAGGGAAATGTGTGACGGGAAGCAGTAGGTGAAGAAATGGTGGACAGGGAAACGGTAGGTGGGGAAATGATAGGTAGGGAAACGGTAGGCGGGGAAACAGTAGGCGGAGAAACGGGAGTCGGGGAAATGGGAGACAAAAACCGGAGGAGGGGAACGGTAGGTGAGGAAACGGTAGACGCGAAACGGCAGGCAGGGATCGCTAGGGGGAGGAGGGGAAATGATAGGTAGGGAAACGGGAGGCTGGGAAAAAACAGGCGAAGAAACGGTGTACATGGAAACAGTAGGTGGAATAATGGTAGGCGCGGGAAACGGTAGGGGGGAAACGGGAGACGGGGAAGTAGGAGACAGATAAACAGGAGGCGGGGAACGGTAAGTGGGGAAACGGTAGGCGGGGAACGACAGGCAGGGATCGCTAGGTGGGGAAACGGTAGGCATCAACTGCTGAACAAGAAATATATAAAATATTTTAAAAAAAGATAGGCGAGCAAACGGGAGACTGGGAAATGGGTAACGGGGAAATGGGAGATGGGGAAAAGGGTGACGCGGAAAGGTGGGTAGACAGAAAGGCGGGGCGGAGAAATAGAGGTGGGGAGGAGGGAGTTAGGGCGAGGAAACGAGGCGAGGATTGGAGATCGCGGACGGAGACGAAGAGAAGTGGGTGAGGGGTTGGGGTCGAGGTGGGGGACGGGCGGCAAGCAAAAAGACCAGGGCTGCTGTCGGGGTGGTGCGGGGCGTCGCTTGTATTAAGATAAATTGGTCGCGATTACTTAAAACAGCGTCCGCCGTGATGGATACGTGGTTCTTCTCCTTTCTGCGTCCAGAGACGCGTCTCGCAGGAGATGAAGAAAATCCAGGAAGGACGAAACTGAAGTCATGGGCTGGGGCCGCTAGCACTGAGTAAATTTAGCACCGTGTCACCGTAATTGTTTTTCCAACTTAATTGCTAGCTATTCTCACCTTACAAGCAACATAAACCTGAAATAGTACGTCCTGTGACATTGCATGGGTATTGCAATGAACCATTACAAATATTATTTTATGTTTATTATGTTTTATAACAATAACGATACGTGGGAAATGTTTGTAATCTATCAAACTGCCGAACCCGTATGTTTAATTCGGTTTTCACTGAATGGTAGATTATTTCTTCGGTCATTTCTTAGGATACTTTCTTCAAATTATTAGATAATAAAGAAGGTTTGTTTATTTTTTCATACAAATACAGAGTTTTATGTCGATCGTAATGTAATTTTGTACATGTGAACTTCAAAACAACAGACAAGTTACTGTTTGCGTGAAATATCGTAAAAATTATTATCCCCCTTTTCTACCTTTCTACTGTTTTTGGACATATCTCGAAAAAGTGAGTAAATTCACCAAAGGGAATTAAAAGGTTCTTAAAATTCCAAACAATTTGCTACTAAATACATTTTGATTCATTGCATTAGAGTAATTAAGCTCGGAGTAATTACAGCACCAAATTGTTAGTGAAAGTTTGCCATGAGTATTCGACAATGCATCTGTTTACAGCTGCCCAAATCAATGTTGGTGATAGACCGGTGATCGTAGCAAACATGGCAGGCCGTGGAGGGGGACGGCAGGTGAAGCAGAGGGAGATGGGGCGGGGCAGGGTAAAATTGAGCTGGGCGATGGGGCAGGAGCAGGGTAGATCGGGCGGGACGGGGAAGGTACGGGACGCTGCAGACCGGAGTGGATGAGGGCGGTGAAGGCCACAATAGGGCAGGGATACACTTTAGATAGAAACATTACTTTTCCTACCCCTGTAGACGATTGTCATTAATGAATAGTTGGGCAACGCAGGGTACTTTAGCTAGTATGACAATATAATTAATAGTATGTAATGAATTCGGATAACTCCATTTATCATGAATTTGATGCTGATAGTTTTGAACAAATAAACACGGAAATAAATTTTTTGTGAAATTCGCAGGAAAAGTTACTAAGATAAACATTGAAACAACTAATTTTCTACATTCTGGAAGCAAAATTTTGTTTTCCTTTAAGATCGCTTCCAAAAAACAAAACGCCGCCGTCTGTTTTGTTCGTTTGTTTTTGTTCACCTTAAACATCAATTTCAAATTATTACGAATCAATTATTATCTCATTGAAATATTTGTCAGTACTCATCAAAAACTTCGAGGAACTGTCAAGTTGATAATTCTTGAAGTAGAACTAAGAAACCTTTCAAAATTACTCATAATATCTCCTCTTTTTGTTTAAGAGTAAATAAATAAATCTTAAAGTTGGAAATAAAAACAAATGAAGAAAATTGTTCATCGTTTGACGTATGCCGAGAACAAGTATTTGTAAACTTTATATTTGAATAATCAGCAGTTCCTAAATGTAGCTCTTTGATGGCAATGAAAATATTAAATGGAATACGGACACCAGGTTTACTAAACCATTTCTAAATTAATAAGAAACAATAATGAAACTTGACTATCCAATGAGCAATGTTTTACTGGCGAGCAGAGAAACTATGAGACAACAGTCCAATATTGGGACAAAAACTGCGGCAATGCAACAAGCTGTCTCGTTAATGAGACTTTGAAGTACGCCGACAGTCTAAGCATAGAAAGAGAGTACACTGCAACATTAGGAGGCGAGACAACTAAGTACTTTGATAAGAAGTCGCTGCTGCGCGGGAAAACCTAGTCTTAATGATCCACATTACAACCAAACACGTGCTATTCCCCTGTGCTACACTGGAGGATTTATGCTTAATTTCCTATTCCCAGATCAACAAAACAAGGAAGGCAGTATAATTTGAGTTTTTTAGAGGCAATTTTCTGAATATTGGACAGAAAAACATCATTTACGAGTAAATCGAATTGCTTTAACAATATTGAAAAGGGAATTCGGTTTCCAGCTATTTGTTTAGTCGAGAAAAAGCGTTTCATAGCACAAAAATGTTTTGTGACATATCCAGGTGAACATTAAAATATACTGAATTCAATGGACAATTTCTAACATTCTAAAATAATAATATTTACTGGAATATCTCCATTTTACAAAATGGTTCACATTACATCGTATAGTTTTCTTATTCTCCTAGTTAAAACGCAACAATCTTGTTTGATTTTAGCACAAAATAACTGTAAAAGAAAATTATTTTAAAATTAATTTTTAGTAATGGAGGCTGTAAGGGGAAAGTAAATGTTTTTACATTATTTGTCCCTTACTTTTAATTTATCTTAAAACCGGAACATACAATTTCTACTCCAACATAAAATGTGATATTTGAAACATCCATTATTAGTTATCCCAAAACTAACTGATGCCTGCACAGCATCGTTATGTTTTCTCCCAAATGCGTATCACTTACTGTTCGATTTGAAAAAAGTTTCCATTAAACTTAAGGGTCGAAGCGGTTGCCTCGGATCTCGCACGGTAACTCTGGAACACCATGCACGGCCGCTTTTAGCGGGACGGCGAACCGGCGTCAGCAGGCGCGAGGGCGAGAGGAGGCTGGGGGCGTGGTGGGGCGGATGGGGGATGGGTGGGGGGAGGAAGATCGCGGGACAAATGACGGGGTAATGGGCGTCGCGTGAGGCGGCGTGGCGCAGCGGGGCCACGCCACTCGTCGTCCACACCGCCGCCGCCACCGCCTGCCCCTAATGGGCTTTTATCGGCCCGCTCTAATTACACGGTCGGCCGCGAGAGGCGCCCGCATCGCGGCGGGCGGCGCGATGTGGCACGCGGCGGTCGCTCCTTGGCCGCCGCCGCTGCTGGCGGGAAAAGACGACGCATGTGACGTAGAGCTCAAATCGATTGCACGCTCATGTTACCTTTTAAACTTTTCATTAACGTCATGCAACCCCTCGGGTGGCTTGTGGATAGTGTGCTAGCTTTTCACGGGACGATCCCGGGTTCCACCCCCGGCCGAGGCAAAAATAGAGCTGCAGCTTTCCATTAGAATAGTCTCAGTGACGAAAGAAATAGTTCAGGTAGTTCACGTTTGCTGGATATAGTGAAAGGAATACGTCATGCTAGCCACATGTCTTCCTTAACTCCTCTTGTGGATAGTAAGTAAAAAACAGGCTCCAGGTCTGGGAACACCGCTTCGTGGCAAATGTCGGATTAATCCGACCCCTAAGTACCAAATACATGTATACTTTAGTATGATGCCAGTGATAAATGCTTCAGAGGTCAAAGTTTGTGATCCTCTTCTCCATCGAGTTCTTCGTCAACTAACCCTTCGTGCATCTTAAAGGGTTTCTCCTTTAAGATAAAATAATAATTGAGTTAATATTCCTTACATTATATAATCTTTATTAATGTTTTTCAATGTCAGAATAATTTTTAACTGAATATATTTTCGTTGCTTGATCAAGAGCGAAGGTTTAGAGCCCTACATAAGCAAAACTTGCTTGTGAATAAAACTACACAAAATAGATTTCCAAAAAGCAGCAAGCACATTGCTCAGGAACAAATGAAATATTTTCTTCAAACACTGTGACAAATTAAATATTGCAACAAAACTGTCCTAATGAATATTGCAATAAAATGCAATATAAATACTCTACAACAGTCCTTTATTCACAAATATATAAAAAAGTTCCAATTTACAGTAATAAGTTTCTGTTTTAATGGAGAAAACAGGATGTAGGTGGGCTGGGTGAAGAATCAACAAAACTAATCCACAAAATTCCACTTTCGATGTAGGCTGTACAAATTAACAGAAACCACAGTTTATCGCAAGCGATCCTAGGCCTACGATCCATTCATTCGTTCACGAAGCAAAGTCAATTTACAAAGTGAGCTTATTCTGTAAGCTGTAAAAGACTGGTGGGAGCCAACACTGCACGACGAGTGGTTTCCTTTGATGAGTGGGAACAACCGCACTCATTATCGGTCGTTTCCCAGGCACACAACGATAAATGATGCATAGTGCCGGCACGTGGCGCCCGCGGTCCCTTGATACACTGCCGGCGGGAGCTGGTCATTTGACAAACCGCTGCTGTTTCGGGGAGCGGGTGAGGGCATGGAACAGGAAGTGGATGGGGAGGTCCGCGCGGCGGTGAGGGCGGCGATGTAGGGAGAGCGGATGTGGCGAAGAAGTGGGGTAGAGGAAGGCAGAGAAGATACAAGAAATGTAGCTACAGATACTCTGGGGACTGAGTGAAAGATGAATTGGGCCAGAAAATTTAGAGATTATGTCCCAAATAGCTGGAGGATATTGAGAGCAGTAGAACGAAGGAAGGAATGGGAACATTAGAAACTAGATCCCGATATGTTATGTGGGACAATGGACTTCCAGAGGTGAATGGGCCTGTGAGGTCATTTTAAGGGATGAGTGTAATGAAACGGTAGACGCTTCTGCGTTTCCAGGCAGGTTTTGAAGTAATATATCGGAAAGCTGTGGAAATGATGAAAGCTTATGGAAAATTGTGTGCATGGCGATGATGGGTGCGTCGGGAACAAAATGGGAGGGGTGGCTGGGTGTGCCAAAGGGGCGGTAAGGGAGGTAGGGCGTGGAAAGCAGAAACCATAACGAAGCGGCGTGTGTCAGAGGCACGGACAAGTGGAGACAGCACTACTAGATTAGGTTTCCCTCTGCGTCGATACCTAATCGATCACTATTCCGAGGTTGCGTTAATCGACGTCGATTGAGTAAGCTCCGAAGCAGCTAGTTTGACGACTCACTCTAACGTGCGAATTGGCGGGGCATTTGTAAATAAAATATTTTCTCCCTTTGACCGAAGGACGATGCTTACCATTTCTTCGTAATTTAAAAAATTTCAGAAACATGCACAAAAATGCTACCAATGGAAGGAAAATCAAAAAAGAATCATTTAAAAAGACTCCTCCTCTAAGACAGGTATGTTCCAGGAAACCGTTTCGCCTACCAAACACTTGAATTTATTTCCATGTTTTCCAATAAAAGTAAAATATTCCGAACTCAAAGCAGACGTAAAGTGGCACAGGGCTTCTTGTTTTTGAAGCAAAGGAGGAATTCCCTTCCAGGAACACTGCATTCTCGAAGTCGCAGCAAGATCGAGCTTCGTAAATCTCCAGCTCATGAATAAAGTCATGCGCCTCTTGAAAGCGGACGCGCGAAGTCGCGCGTGTTGCACGAGCAACGCGGGAAACTCTCCGCCGTGGAGGGGAGCGAGCGCAACGTCAGCGCGTTTTTTGAAACAGAAAGCGGAAGATGCGTGAGCATGGAAAAGAACGGGGGGCCAAGAGATGGAGAAGTTGGACTGGCTGGAAATGTTAATAGAGGAAGTGTCTTGGGTCTAAGATCGGCTTTTATTGTTAGTTAATTCTAAATACGGAAAAGAGAAATCGAACTGGGTGTAAACGTTAAAAGGGATTGTCTTGTCTCTAAAACGGCTCGAAGGGTTAGTTAATCGTGAACTGGAAGCAAGGAGATGGAGAAGTAGAAGTGGCTGGAAATGTAAATTCTGAAAGTGTCTTTTCTCTAGAAACCGCTAGTTAATCGTGAAGTGCACTCACTGAGGTAGAGAAGTAGGTCTGAATGGAAATGTTAATAGAAGAAGGGTCTTGTGTCTAAGAATGGCTTTCATTGTTAGTCGTGAACTGGAGGTAAAGAGACGGAGAAGTTGGACTGGCTGGAAATAGAAAGAGAGTAAGTAGTAAGTTACTCGTGAATAGTTCATAACAATTGTACGATAACTAGATTTTTATTACATTACCCCGTCCTTCCAAGAGTGTAGATAAAATTATATATTTGTAAACATAACAGACTATTTTCATTTTCAATAAATTTCCAATATTTTTCAGATTGGTATTTGCTATCAGATCTATATTTTTCAGCTCTATAGTTGCAATGATTTAAGAAATCCGTAATTCCATCTTTTTCATCCGTGTGAAGAAGAAACCACAAAATTAAGTTGGCTGTCCGGGTGACGCCGCGTCCATGGAAGGAGGAGGGGTGACGCCGGGTGACGCCGCGTCCATGGAGGAAGGTCGCAGAATGGCGACCGAAACGTCGGCACCTTTGCCATGGACGCGGCGTCACCCGGACAGCCAACTTAATATTGACTCCGGCCGCGGAAGCCTACGCTCTCAAGAAACCACAAAGTTAATACTATAAAAATTAAAACTTAAGTTAAGATTTTTTTCACAAGCACATACATATAAATTTAATTTATCATATTTAATTCAGCTTTCAGTTCAGTTTATATTTTTCTCAGTGATACGTTTTGTTACGGCATAAAACAGTTCATTGTAGGTATGATTCATCTTCGTTTTCGCATGTAAAAAATTATATAGAAAGTTACTAAAAGAAGGAAGAATGTAATATTCAAAGTGTGATCGGCTGGGATTGGCATGCATTGTGTCAATTAAACGATTCGGCGAAATAAAGAGAAAAAAATATTAGTGGATTGTTTTCCAATGAAGGAATAATTACAAAAAATATTTGAACAATGTTCCAAAACTATTCTAAATTACCTCTACTGTGGAAGACATGTTGCGATTATTTAGAGACAGTGCCAAGTTAATATATTATAACTTTCCAGATCTCCATGGAAAGTTAGTTTCAATAGTTATTCACGTCGGGAGGCCTATAAATGGCAAATAACGGACACGGTTGGAGTCTGTAAATTGAGACAATAGCCGAGGTTTATAACTAACCAAATTTGATATTTGTGATATCGGCCGTGTTTCGTTCATTATTTTTCGTAATTCTGCCTTCTTATAAGAATAAATCATTAAAAAAAACATTCTGAGCAGTACTGATAGATTATCTTTAGGTACATTTCGTTGGTTTTTATTGTTCGTAATGGATCGTTAAGTTCCGTTAAATTCTTTAACGGAAGCGAGACGTTAAGCATGTCTTTTCTTTTTTTAGTTGCGTTGTATCGATATCGATATCACAGAACACTTTTACGGGATAACAGAAAAATTACAGTTTCTCAAGAGATAGGTAAATTTAATTTCGTTTAGTTTTACATCCATGGAGCCAGCAGCGGGGACTGTCGAATGCCATGGACTCCATGGTGTATTTGTAAACCATGCATGTTAGGTACTTTCTATCTCACTTAGCAGAATAAAATTCCTAGAGCGTGGGCAAGAGAATATGTGACGCGCACAGAGCCGGAACAGTCACCCTGCAATATCGGGGGCGTCGCCCCGCCCACGCTAGCAAACTCGCTCAGAGCCTCGTGCCAGGGCTGAAGTCTGGATCTGGTGCAGAGTTTGCATTCAGTTCGCACGGCTACATCACGTTTTTCGAGTTGGCAAAGGAAGTGCTTCTTTCACGGGAAGGTAGTACCCATTGATACAAGCGCAGACTATATATAGATGTTATAACCTCGTAGTTATATTAAATATTGTTGGTATTATAGTTAATATTTGTATTCGATGAATTGTATAATCAAAAGGAAATCATTCAGTTCAATCATTCATCATATTTAATCATTCATAAATTTAAAAGCCTTTTGTCTTGTTCATGAAGAGTAAGAACGGCCAGAGGTAAGAAAAACAATTGAAGGTTGTTGATTTTTGGGTTGTTGATTTTGATTCCTCTGAGCTGGAATACCGCCATGGTTCACGAAATATACCGTATTTATGAAATAATTAACTTCTGTGTGTTACCAGAAGTTTGTGTTTTGAGTAATTTGATTCACAAGATTGAGTCACAGTAGATTACACTAAAAGTTGGGCACAATTAGAAATATTAATAATTGGAATACTAAACATTCACATTTTCATTCACACATTTCAAACATTTTGATGAATTCAAGAGTCATCTCCAGAAAGAGCAAAATACAAATAAATTGTCTCTCAGAACTCTCTCATGCTATTGTGTTTCGAAAGTTCAATTGGTAATTCATTGCACAACACACAATGTGACATCAAGAAACAAGTACGTTTGTCTTGTTATACGGGTGTTATACGTACACACTTTTGGTACCAAGGGTATTAATGTATAATTTAAACCTTTCTTTAGTGCAGCATGAAAATGGAAGAGACTGATTTGAAAAGCGTAATTAATTTTTAATAAATTTCAATATCGTAATATTTAATTGATTACAATTTGAATTTATTTGTTTGAAACTCATTTATATTATGAATTTTTAATATAAAAGCTATTATTAAAATATTAATTTTTATCAATTTATTCACAATTGGTATTTCTTGTAAAATATATATTTTCTGCGAAAGGGCAAAATGTCAGTGAATAAAATTAGAGCAAACATTTCTACAGCGTTACATTTCTTATTTCAGAGATTGCGTTTTTGAATTCACAACGTATTACATTATGGTTTAACAGAGATTCTTTGTACGATTTCCTTTCTTAGAACGAGATGATTATTCAAAATAAAAAATAATAGTTCATTCACACATCTACAGCTCACCCCGCAAATTTGCAATTGCAACCAAAGTTTGAAAATTTCAAGTTGCTAAGGTATTTTTCGTGTTCATTAGAATAAGAAGCAAAATGTAGCTACGGGGGATCCACATACCTGCGTAGACTGTAACTATTATAAAACGTTCTCAAAACAATATTAATATTCGAAGTAGGTACCAGTGAGACATCATTTTACAGGCAAATAAGTTTACAATACAATCAATTTTAATAAACAATCAATGTTAATTAACATTAAGCTCAATATGGCGCACATAATGATGGTTATAACCTTGAGGTTTCACTGGATCAGGTCAAATGATCTCCAGGTGGTGAAATATTTTATCAACGGGATTCGTAGCCACCTAGGTCCTACATTGGGATCCGGAGAACATGGCTTAAAGAACAACTAGATAATAGTTGTCGTTCGTAGAACACACATGATCAAAAATAATACACTGAATACGGTATTGTACTACAAGACAGGAAATGCAATATAATAAGTTATGTTTACAATAAATATGTGATAAAACAAAATGTCCAAACAATGAATGAATTAATATTATGTTACACACTGAAGCTTCACAAAAATGTTAACTGTACTAATGTGAGTATCAAAGCAAACATGGAAACATTTATCACGGCCTGTACACTACTTAGAAAAATAGCCTTAATAATGTTGAAATAATCTCACTTTTATGGACGTTTTCAAAATAATTGAACATTTATGCGTATATAACTTGGTTTCAAATATTTAACGTTTAAACGTAAAACGCAGCGTCATTAAATATTTAGAATTTAAAATGTGCATAACGTTTCACGCACCGGCAGCTGTGCTCCGCAATGACGAAGTGGGCGTGGCGAAAACTCAGCGAGCACCTGCGATGGCTCAGAGATGCAGAGGATGGAGTCACGCCGAGCGAAACCGGCCGCTGTAGAGGGAGTGGATGAGGTTGCGAAAAGGCGACTTAGGCCCTAACGCGAATTGTATTTGTATTATCTAGGCCCAACTTGCCCAACTTGCAAGACTTCAAGAGAGACAATCTAACCTTTAATAAGGTTGTGGGACTTATATTCAATACTCGGGTGATCCACACGTGACCACGTGTTATTGGACCGGCTACTCTGAAAGGAGAGGGGCAATGGAACCATGCATGTTATTAGGCCGTACGATATCGCAGTGAAACACATTAGGATGATTGTATCTGAATTTATAGATCAAAATCCTTAAACCTAAACTTATTTCTGCAATAAGGGGGCGTTTACTTGGCCAGGACGCGTGCGCTAAGCACACAATATTCTCACGCGACTTGGATGTAAGGGACTTTCACGTTCGACTAGTAACACTTCGCTGGCCACAATAAATGACACGGCGGGCC
This sequence comes from Acheta domesticus, assembly GCA_031308135.1. Lineage (NCBI taxonomy): Eukaryota > Metazoa > Arthropoda > Insecta > Orthoptera > Gryllidae > Acheta > Acheta domesticus. The sequence continues at coordinate 92,446,617 of JAHLJT010008756.1, read as the reverse complement.
GCCAGTTGGACAACCCTGATCTAGGCTATCCGGGACGAGCCGCGTCTTTGTCGTGGTGGATAACGTTTCGTCCAACATGTGACCTTTATCGGAGTGCACTGAGGAAGGTCCACAAAAGGCCACAATAGGTTGCCGAAACATCACCTATCACGACAGAGACTTGGCTCGTTCCGGACAGTCTAGATAATACAAACTCTGCCCTAGGAAGCTTACGCAATTACGAACGATATATGTTTCATCGATTACTGATTCCGGGTGCATCAACTGATATGGTAATTCCTGTTGGGTGCTATTTTTTCTAGGAAGGTGGCGGTAATCCTTCCCCCAGAGATTTGAGTTCCGGTGCCGACATACACGTCAGCTCGCGGTGTTTCTACAGATACCTCTCCAGCGGGGCATCACCCCCGCCGGAACATCCTCTCAACTCCTGTTTCGTCTCTCGACATCTGTGGCGTAGTACATGAATGTGTCTGTGTAAGTGGACACCGATAGTGTGGGTGGGGGGATAATGAAACAAATGGATTGCGCGGTTTGTTAGCGCTCTGCTCCGGTATCCACCTGGTATTGCCAGGAAACACCACGGACAACCACCAATTAAAGCACCAGCCAGCTAGAATTCTCCTTACAGCATTATTCTCCTCCTAAAGACGGACTACGTGTGTAGGTAGTACCAGAAATGCGCCGCAGCCGGGATTAGGAACATAGGACCCCTCGGTCAACGATGCGACAGAGGCAACGATGGTAATGCTGAGCTATCTCAATCGTTTGCTGGAAAGAAACATGGTGCAGAAACGAAAAGTGGAGGAACAAGATCGGAAAGTGAGTGAGTGAGGGAGGGAGCTTAAAGAACTAAAGACGGAACAGGAGGTTAGGCGATTGGTAGGGAGTTTGGTGTGAACTTAGGCGTCTTCCGGGGGAGGGGGAGTGACGGATGTGGTGAAGGAATCGGGGGTGGGAAGCGGTTGGGGCGGTTTGAGCAGAAAGAGCGGAGGTGCCGTTGTTAAGGGCGGTGACAGTACACGCTGTGGCAGCGGCAGCGGAGGCAACGCGTCGGTTCCGGGCCCGCAGCCAGGGCCGGGTGAATCCGTTCCGCCCCCCCTCCCTGTTGCACCCCGCCGCGCTCGGCCGTGTTGGACTCAGCTCTCGGGAGCGAGCTGTGATTGCTACTTTATTCGCACGTTTCTGAATGCGTCCCCAGGCGCGCTAACCGCCTGGGCCCATCAGCCAAGTCTCGTTACGGCAGACGCCACCTCCTGCCCGTCGCCGTGACTGCCGTCTCTCGCATCGTCACTTCCACTAGATCAGGCCTTCTCTTCGTAATCACATCGCGTGGCTACCATCTCTGGCATCGTCACTTCCACTAGACCAGGGCCTTCTCTACGGGATCCGCATCGCGTGGCTACCATCTCTGGCATCGTCACTTCCACTAGACCAGGCCTTCTCTACGGGATCGCATCGCGAGGCTACCATCTCTGGCATCGTCACTTTCACTAGACCAGGCCTTCTCTACGGGGTCGTATCGCGTGGCCAAACATCTCTGCATCGTCACTTCACTAAACCAGGACTTCACAACGGGACCGCATCGCGTGGCTGCCCTCTCTCGCATGGTCACTTCCGCTTGAGGGCTTCTCAACCGGATCGGTAGTGACCCCTGGGTGTAGATGACGGTCAGGAGGTCTATAACCGAAAATGAACCGGCAACTGATTGGAATAATCAAGATTAAAGATTTCAGAATAATGGTATAATCAAGATCATTGATTACAAAAAAGAAATTTAATGTATTTAACAATTAATTAACTTTTGATATGAACCAACAAAATATCTAATAGACGAGTTGTGTCACAACTCTAACTCACTCGTTATTTTAAAACTCAAGAAAAAAATATATGGAAGACACAGTGCAGGAATGTTTAGGCTTGTTTAAAGAAACGAAGCGAATGAAACTATTGCGCAGCAGTAAAGATTAGAAACTCGGCTACTCAGTTGCGGAAACGTCTCCGATTATTGAAAATCGAGGTTTTTTACGAAAATGTTATTGTAATGTAATTTTTAATATTAAGTCATCTACATGCATTTCTTTGGGTTTTGATTGTGCACACTGTGTCTTATAGATAAAAAAGTGAGAGGATCGATTAAGCAAACTATTCTTTCGAAAGGGATCGATTCAAGGAAAAGGTTGGAAATCCCTGCACTAGACAGATGCAAAAGTTAGAGCGACGCTTTCTAACTGGATCACTGGTTACATTTTCATTACTTTTCTCACGTTGCTAGGACGTAATTTATATTTTTATGTCAATACTGTTAAATTGTAATTCTCCAAATCTTCAGTTATTCTCCACAGTTATCGGCACAAATCCATGGTAGATTATTGAATATTTTTTTCTTTCAGTTGACACTGTGCAACAACTGTGTTTCATTTGTAGTGCTCTCTCCAACAATTTCATATCTATCACGGCAGAAAATAGAGGTAATCAATGTAGCACAATATTCAAAGCCATTCGAAGTTAAAATTGCATTTTTCGCAAATATTTGTATTCGAGTATAGTGTGGCGCTACCAACTGTAAAAAATAATAGATAATATTTTAAAGTGTACAATTAATACCCCTTAATTAACAAGAATAAATAACGCAAACATTTTTTTCAACATCCGACTTCATTTTATAGAAAAAACAACAATATAATCATTCTAATCAGCTTTCACCACTCCCATTCAGCAAACTCCATATTCACCTACGTCCCCTCTCTCCGGCGCCGCCACCACTCCCCGATGAAATATGGCCCTCGTCCCCGCACACCCTCCAATAAAAGGAAATGAACAAGTTTAGCCGAGGTTATTTATTCAATACTCCCCGAAAAAAAAAGCGCGTGGCTCTCGCCGCCTACTCGCCTGGCGGGCGGAGGCGCGTGCAGATCAGATTGTACGGAAGCAAAGGCGCAGTGGGCGGCACTTCGTCACCGCAGGGGTGAGCGCGCGATGATCCCTCGCGGGGAGGAGGTGGGGAAGGGGTGGGGGGAGGAGGGGCGGTCGATCACGCGCGGTGCGGTGCTCCGCCACCCCGCGGAGAGGAGCGCGCTGCTAACGGTGGTTGGAGGGGGGGTGCGAAGGGGCCCAGGGGGGGGGGTGGCGGGAGGAGAGCCCTTATCACTGGGATCACGCCTCGTTTTTCACGCGCGCGCTCTACAAAGCGGCCGGTTAATCCCCTTAAAATGCGCCCCCTCCTTCGCCTTCCCCTTCTCCTCCTTCTACTCAGTCCGTGGCCCTCGGCGGGAACGTATGTGCACGGGACCCCTGCCGTTGACCACCGCCGCCACCGTCGTTGCGGCCATTCGCCACCTTCCATCAGGGTTTCGCGTTCGTTCCACTTCGCACTACATCCGTACTCACGAATCCTCGTGCCGAGCTACCCAAAAGTGAAATAGAAACTCCGAAAATCTTTGCATTTTGTATAGTGCAGCGCGTGATTAATATACATCGAGGGTATTTGCCTCGAAAACGAGGTTTTAAAGACTCCAGAATGCATCGAGTTTTCGAGTTATGCACGATACGAGATGGCTGGGGTAGGTGAAATTCGTTAGTACGAATAAGAGATTATATGAGATAAAAGGGGATCTAACTGCTGGTGGAAAAATTCTAAGTTTAGTGAGAGACAGGGTGTTTCGGGTTCTACTGTGTCAGTCGATTTCTATTTACACCTGACCCAACCTAACTACTCGTTCATACCTCAGTTAACACTTTGCTACGCATTGCCGGATTGGAGACGACTCTCCAGCGTCATTCTACGCGAAAGATACACAACAACTCTCATTCAACTCAATGCATACTTTACAACACATTTTTATGCCAATTCACTTGTAACGAACACACAAGAACACGCAGGAAATTATAAATGAACCATTCGACATTCTCAGCATTACCAAACCGGCTAATGTGCGAATTAATCGGATGCTTCTAACACTAGCCTTATTTCGAACTTAAACATTACAGAAATAACATAGGTGAAGTGGGAGCATAGATTTTTCTTAGGTGAGGAATAACATCCAATACTTACTGATTGGTACATTGGTGTATCTACTGAGAAAATACTGGATATGTCCGCACCGCCCCACTGTTTGTCTACCACGCTGGTAGATCTTCGATGAGGTCGCCATTGCTACTGCGTTTCGTCGCCTCCTGAGACCTCTGCTCATTTCGCTTTCCTTCGGAGAAAACAAGAACCGCTCACCATCCGGCAGCGGCTCTGTTTACTTACATCTAGAGGGAGCAGTTATTCATAGGTCAACAGACACGTCCTGACATAAAAACAATATTCTCATTTGTTGACACATTAAACCAGTGCCTTCCTCCCTGAAGCGTTGGCGTTCGTTCGATTCGCATTATTTTGAAGCGTGCGATCGTTCAGCGTACCACAGCAGATGAAGATTTACTTAGATGTGGAGAAGCGCAGCTCTTCACCGATGAGAAAAATGTCACCACAAAAACAAAGCTTTCAAATTCTTATTTTTATATCCTTTCGTGAAAACATCTGAAATGATCGCACCATCGCAATGTGTTTTGCAGCACTCGGTGGAAACGTTTGACGTCATCAGCGGCGCAGGCGCTGCCTCTACGCAACGATGTTTCCTAAAATTTGTGTTTAGTTTAGTCTCAGAGTGGAACAAGATTTTCTGAGATATAAAGGGTGACGATATTCACAGGACAAGACGATTGCATGCACCTACAAGCAATACTCCCAAAACTGGGAGAGATGGCTCAGTGCATCAAGTGAGGTCACTCCAGTCCCTCTGACTGGGACTTCCTAGGACTCCACTCCCCATGGCGGCAGGATTTTTGACACTAGCTTGTTAGCTAGTACCGATTCAGTCGCGGTCTGAAGGAGTATTCTATGTGAATTGTCATGTTCCTTCCCCTTCCCGCAATTTCGCCGACTCTCCATCGCGCTCCCCACCCCTCCATCGCGTTCCAAACGCACACTCCGCTCCCACTCTCTACCGCGCGGTTCTTAGTGCTGCACATGCGGACGCCCGCGGTGACGTGTGCCTCGCCTCTCCCTGGAGGAGAATTCTAGCGACCGGCTGCTCTGATCGGTAGTTTTCCGTGGTTTCTCCGATCAACACCAGGCGAATGCTGGAGCACTACCCTAACATACAGGCCACGGACCGTGCGCGATATTTCCTTCCTCTTCCTTCTCCTATCCTCACCCCTTACACTACATGCACTACAGTACCACATATGCCGGGAGACCGGTCAGGAGCTTAGAGCTTGTCCCGAATGGGTCGGTGCCCCGCTGATGGGAGATACCTGGTTGGAGAAAACCCCGCTAGCCTACGGTAGGTCAGCGCCGGATCTCGCCATCCAGAGGGACAAGACCATCGCCACCTTCCGAGCAAAAACCCTTGCACTACACTAACGGGACTAACGACCTTAGTAGTTAACGCGCCCAGAATCACTAACAATCAATTCTCTCAAATGTCTTTCTCACGTTTGTTGAAACCGGCTCAGACCGCCCAGGGCATCAACTATGTCACTGTGGTGCCTCTCACACTTAGATCCTAGGTTCCGAGTCCCGACATGGCAGGATTATTTACACTGGCTTGCTTAGGCTTATAAGACTTCATAGCTAGATCGAATTTAGCCGCTGTCTGGAGGAGAATTCTAGCGCCCGGCTGCTCTGATCGGTAGCTCTCCGGGGTTTCATCGATTGAAACAATACGATTGCCAGACTAGTACCATAAAAACGGGCCACGGCTTGCGCTCTAGTTTTCCTTCCTCTTCCATATCCTACCTTCGATCCTTACTTACATACACTTACACCCACCTACAGAAATCTAATTCACATTTTGGGAGACCAGTCGGGAGCTTCGCTGTCACGCCTGCGGCGGTTTCCCCACTTGATGCAGATACCTGGGTGAGGAAAACCCGCAAGCCGCCGTGAAGTTCGGCGCCGGTATCACCATCCAGCGGGGAAAGAACAACGCCGCTTCCCTGACAGACCGTGCACAACTCTTTGGGCTCTAAAGACCATAGGAATTGACGCCCCCAAAATACAGAATAATCAATATTTTTTTAAAACCTTTAAAACGGACTTCCGCACGATTTTACCATATCCTCTGCGCAAACGAATGCGCAAGAAATCGTGATGGATATTTCCCACGTTGCAATTGCCCCTTGCTACTGCTCTAGGAATAGTTGACGTTCGCTCCCTTCGCACTACTTCGGAGAAATCGTGCTGCAAAAACTGAAACGAAAACTGCTCGTGCCGACGCGCAACGAGGTTTACTTAACTCCGGGCCGAGATTTTCGTGAGAAAACCCATTTCTCGTAAATCAAGGATTTCAAATACTTTTCTTTCTCTCTTTTCGGGCCGCAATTTATTGAAAGGTTACGCTTTTGTTCCTCAGACTGTGTCAGCTCCATGTAATATTTGCACCGTCACTTGTTTGTAAGTTATATGCCAACTCGTCACTTTATTTACTGTCCTTTCAGCTATCAGTCAACTGTTTTTTCGTATCCACCCCTGACAAAATCGCAATCCACAGATCTGTGGATTGATCGCAATCCACAGATTCCTGTTACGTGCTGAGAACAGACAGTAAAAAAATGGCGTCATGAGGTATTCAGTTTACTGTAGTGAAGTGGACGGTTATTCATTTATACACTCGATTCACTTAATCAGGTAACAGGTCATTCTTATATTTCCCCTTTTTCATCAAAAATATTCATTTCAACTTAGCTAAGATTGTTGAGTGTTTTAGCTTCTTGTCATCGACTTCCTGGCAATTATTCACATTTCACTTGTTTGTACTTTCCTTTCACATAAAGCTATACTAAAAGATATTAAAATCCGGAATTGGTATAAGACCGTAGAAAACCTTTCGTCTCATATGATAAAAGAGTTTACTGCCAACTATAATGTTTTTATTTTTACATCGATCGGATTCCTATACATCGGTGATTTCGAAATCATCTACCTCCCATTCGTTCGTGCTCGTACAACTACTATTAACTAAAATGCATTTTTACTACCTCCATCTCTGACGGTTTGAAACCTCTTGCCACAATATTACTTGTAGATATCTCAGTTTCTGCAATTTCAACTTCTCCTAAACAGACTGCAGTCTGGAGAACCCACGATCCCACTGCTACGACCTCGCCACAACCTGCACTTCTGCATCAGTCTCCATTGCTTCCTCTCCATGCCAAGTGTGTATGAATGGCATGCGTGCGCTCAGGCCGTTGAGATCATATCTGCTTCACAGTACTGCAATATGGTGGGAACTACAAGAGCACTGCTCTCGGAAATAAGCCGCGGAGGGGGGTGGAGTAGGAGTCGGGGGAGGGGAGGAACAGAGGGGGGGAACCACGCGTCGTACTCTCAGGGGGCGTTCGCTCGCTCGTGTTGTGCGTCCACGACCAGCAGTGGCCCTCTCAAGATACGGAATCGCTGTGAAAAGAACAGGAGGCGGGGAAGGTCCTTACACATTCCTCCTGGAAGGGGATAGTTCCCTCACTGCCGACTATGCTGCTGCTGCTACTACTACTACTCCTGCTGCTGCTACCCCCTTCCGTTCTGGAGGGACCGGTTTTGAGATGCGAGGGTTGAAACTGTGGCAAACATTACACAGAAAGCAACCGCCCCACGGCCTCGCACCCGCCGCCGCTGCAGCCGCGGCTGCCAAGTCTGCAAAACGACGACGGAGCTGCAAACTTCACATTCCGCGCGTTTTCTTTGGGGAGCGGAGAGCCTCCTCCGGCCGCGAGAGTCAGGGGCGGGGAGGGGATGAGGAGGCGGGTGAAGGAGGGTGGGAGGAAACCGGAGGAGAGCCCGCGAACTGAAGGTTGTTACGGGATAGTTGGTTGTGCAGACAAGCTGGTGGAAGGGCTAGATGTGCTCAGGAAGGATAGTGTATTGATGGAGGATGAAGGAACAACAGATAGAGGATTTTGGGAGGGTTGGGAAGTTGGCAGGAATGGTGGGTGGTGGGATTCGCGGAAGTGGCGGAAAGGTTGAGTGGGTTGGGATGGATTGGGTGGGTAGGTTGGGTGGGTTGGGTGGGTCGAGTGGGTTGTGTGGTTGTGTGGGATGTGTGGATTGTGGGGGTTGGGTGGATTGGGTAGGTTGTGTTGGGTGGATTGGGTAGGTTGTGTGGGTGAATTGAGTGGGTGGGTTTGGGTGGGTGGGTTGTGTGGGTTGGGTGGGGTGGGTTGTGTGGGTTGGGTGGGGTGGGTTGGGTGGGTTGGATAGGCTGGATGGGTTGGGTGGGCTGGGTGGGTCGGACAAGCTCGCCCGGGTGCCGGGATGAGAGCAGGGCGAAGAAGAAGCAAGCCTTGGGAAGGGGGCGTGAGGGCAATTCCCCCAACATAGCTAATTACCGCCATAAACACTAATGAGCCGCGCTGTTTTCGCTGAGGTTAGCAAGCCGCGAAGGGGCGTCCTTCCGCCAGTTCCGTCTGCCTCGCCCTCCCCCCGCCCGCTACTCGTCCGCGCGCCCCGCTGGGAGCTTCCTTTAGATGCTGCTTTCCATTGCTAGCGCTGCGTGAAATACACTTGGGAGCAGCAGGGAGACGCTCGCCTGCACATCGTGCATTATTCGAGGTGCATGCTCATGCATTTCCTGACTCGTGCATTTAAACAACTATTTCCTCTTATTTTAGATTTTCTATGGTAAAGTTTTGATTACACATCACTGTATTTATTATGTAAATTACGAAGAACGCCACAGCAGACTAAAATAAACAACACAATTTTAGTACAATTCATCTAAAGTACTTTGGTGTCAAAATTACATATTCCACAGTGCCGTTTCAAGCTATCAATGGTAATGCAATACAAACTCTTTTCGTATATAACGAAATTAATAATAAATATATATTCGTAAATAACAAAATAAGTAAAGCACTTTCAGAAAATTAATAAGCGAAATATTAACACACTTTCTACAAAAAAATTCATTAATACGAGTATTTTTACATTGAGTACACATGAAAAACTGTAGATTGGCTTACAAAGATTGCGAGTTGGTAGCCTTAAAGCAAAATTATTGCTATGTATGTGCAAAAATTGTGAACTGTTGTAATAATATAGCTCGGAATGGAGAAGTTACATTTGCATCTATTTGCCCTTACATTTGAGCAATTACGCTGTTATCATATTTTTCATGTCAATAAAATTGAAATTGTATCTTACCGATGTTGCATTTTAAGTTCAAAAGATATACTATAAATTATGACTATACTGAAAACAGTACATCAGTAAATACTAGTATACTGAAAACAGTACACTAGTATTTAACCTTGCTTAGTCTGCCATGTGAAAGTGAAATTTACGAGACTAAGAATAAAATCGTTCAAGGAATAGGCAGCAGTAGGAAAAATATTAGAGAAAGAATACATTAATATTAGAAATGCCGAAACTGACATAATTATTGGAAATATTTTATAAAGATACTTGGAGTGTGATACAAAGCTTGTCAATCAAATATACTACAAGTACTAAAAATATTAACCACAATTTAGCGGTAACAAAATTTTTTATACTGAAAAATAAATATCGACAAAAACTAAAAACATTGAGAATTAAAACGCTAAGTAGTACGGAATATGTATTTATATTCAAAACGCCAAGTCATAAATAAACATACTCATTCTTTTCAACTTTTGAATCATGCAACGCTAGATAAATGTAAACTTTAACCTTTAAATTTAAGTGTAGTAAATTTAAGTGTAAATTTACGTATAAAATAATGCTTTTAACGCTATGATAGATGCGTTCTAACCTATTTATCAGTATCTACTAGCAGAATTTACGTACCAATTTATTGTTTTAACCCACTGAAAACGCTTCTCGTACCCATTATTTCTTGTACCGTACAGATACGAACCATCATTTCCATACACCACAGAAACGCACCACGAATATCTAACCATCCCTCGAAACTGGGAAATTATCGAACAAAATGTACATGCGTGCTTCCAGACCACGCACACAGCATTAATTTACATGGATGTTTCATTTCGCCGCACATGACCTACAGACGCACAACGGCCGGCTTCTCCCGCGTTGGAGCGTCACTTCAACCCTCCGCCACGGCATCACGCCTGAGTCCACGCAATTATGAATTATTAATACGGATATGCAGCTGACAAGTCATCAAGCGACTGATCGCCATGCGAAACAATTCCCACGTCCGAAGCTGAAATATTCATATCATTATTTTCGTTCGATTAGAATAAAAATCGCATTTCCCACATGGGTTATAATTAGGGCTATTTCATGTTGGATTGCTGTCGCAAAAATACTCGCACAATTGATTTACGCATTATTAAATCCGCTTAATGCTGGGTTCCGCATAGAAACTTCGGTGGGAATCGAATTCCACATAAATCGCGTCAATATTCGTTATTGATACCGCTGCCGCGGGGAATAACAAAATAGTAGATTCTCCAATCCCTACCCACTCGCACGCGCATAAATGTCCCATTGTGGTCTATATTCCAATATTCAAGATACATTCTAACAAGCTTTCCACGAAATTATCCATTTTAATGAAGTTTATCGCTGGCGCGGTTTGGTCAAATAGCATACACGATCGTCAGTGGCGTTTATTAAGGTAAATACACTTCGAGTGACGACATTCGCAGAAAGAATAAAAAAGTAAACAACAGGCGCAGAAACAGCACATACTGTCTCGCATTAGTAGTAACGTTTGCAATTTTCCAAATTTCAAAGTTCATGAGTTCAAAGTCCAAATTTCGGAGTTCTACAAAATGAGATCTGCGCCATTTTCAAGCGTCTGTTCTTATATCAAAAGAAAAAGTGTATTCCAATCATTTGGAACAATTTTTGAGAAAACTTTGAAAATGTTAAAGCTCCATGAAAAGACTGAAAAATTAAAACATAGGTTTCAAATTCTCAGGACTTTGATTTCGGCCAGATCGACAGTGGAATATTGATTTTGAACAAAATTATCTGAAGTGGTTTAGGCTCATGTGTTGATCACTGATAAACGGACTGACCGATAGACCGACGGACTGACGGATGGACGGACGGAATGATGTACAGATGCACGGACGGACTGACTGACTGATTGACGGACCGACTGACGGACTGACTGACTGACTGACTGACAGACGGACTGACTGACTGACGGACTGACAGACGGACTGACTGACTGACGGACTGACTGACTGACTGACGGACTGACTGAAGGACTGACTGACGGACTGAGTGACGGACTGACTGACTGACTGACGGACCGACGGACCGACGGACCGACGGACGGACCGACGGACGGACTGACTGATTGACTGACTGATGAACGGAGTGACTGACGTACAGACTGACTGACTGACGGGCGGACAAACATTATGGCGAAAACCAATTTTTCGCTATTGTATCCACTATTTCGATATCAGGACCTCTCAATAAGAGGTCTCAGAATAATATTCCGCTGCCGCATAACTTCTACGTAAGTACGTAATAGGCCAGAAAGGAATAATATGCGAGAGCAAAATCATAGATGTCACCGTAAAGCGATGTAAAGGATTAACATTTTTATTTCTAATCGTTGAATTGTATATCTGTTTCCATTTGTACCCGCTTAAAACGTAGAAAATTATATAATGAGGAACAAAATGTCAAAACAATACGTCTCATAATCATATGGTAACTCTTAATAGAAGAGACTTATAATTACAAATTAATCTGTTCTTTTTATTCAAATATAACTAAGAAATCTAAATTCTTCTTGCGTTTCATTATTTAAGTTTTATTAATCTCGTCACTTTGGTTGTCATAGAGTACATGAATTGGAAATGTGTTTATGCGTTAGAACGATTATGAAAACGTACTATCCCAATTATGAAAACTATTCAGAATTCTACAACATTGTTAGACATTTTACTGAATGGTGTAATTAACTTTCCTCAAATGACCATTTGCAGATATTTAATTGAAATGCTCATAATTTCTCTATGTGCCGATAATATGTATTCAATTCCCATTCGTCTATTCAATTCTCTCCAGAGGTACGAGAGCATTTTATGACTCCCCGGTTTTCGCAGAATCTGCGAACAAAACGAGATGATCGTTCATCACAATACAAACTAGTGGAATATTCACGTTGCGATGTGATTTTCAGGAGCATACTGTTTCGACGATATTACGTGAAAAAAGGACTTCTAGTGCCCTGTTTGTCAATCGCCGGTCGCGGGATGACGATTGCAATTTAGCCCGAGGCCACCTCTCTCCCCGGGAGCAGTACAGAACGACATGTACTAAACAAAAAGAAACACCCAAAAACGTATTAGGGACCTGTCTCTGGTAATACGAATGATATGAAATGAAACGTTTTTCCCCTCCAGGATTTCGAATCTCAACTTAATCCCGAGAGAAAACCCACATGATATGTTTATGACAGGGCTGTACATTTTAGAGAGCTGAATTGCAATTTTTTACTTTTGCGCGCTTTTTCGTCATTTCCCTGGACCGCCCCTTCCTCCCTGGGACCGGTTGCCGTCGCTCCCCTCGCCAGCCGGCTCGACCGTCGCCTCGCCCGCTGTCTCGCCTGCCACCTCGCCCATCACTTCGCCCGTCGTCTCCGCCGCACATTGCCTGCGCCTCGCCCGCTGCTTCGCCCACCACCTTGCCCTCCGCCTCGCCCGCCGCTACGGCCAACACCTCGCCCGCCGCCTCGCCCGCCGCCTCGCCCGCCGCCTCGCCCGCCGCCTCGCCCGCCGCCTCGCCCGCCGCCTCGCCCGCCGCCTCGCCCGCCGCCTCGCCCGCCGCCTCTCCCGCCGCCTCGCCCGCCGCCTCGCCCGCCGCCTCGCCCGCCGCCTCGCCCGCCGCCTCGCTCGCCGCCTCGCTCGCCGCTTCGCCTGCCGCCTCGCCCGCCGCCTCGTCCACTGCTTGGCCCGCCGCCTCGCCCATCACGTCACCTGCACCTCGCCCGCAGCCTCAAGCGCCGCCTTGCCCCTCCGCCTCGGCCATCGCCAAGCCTGTCGCCTCGCACCCAGCCTCGCCCGCCACCTCGGCCATCACCTCACCCGTCGTCTCACCCGCACCTTGCCCGCCGCCTCACCCACCACCTCGCCCGCCACCTTGCCGCACCTCACCCGCTGCCTCACCCGCCGCCTTGCCTTGAGCCTCACCCGTCGCCTCGCCCACCGCCTCGTCCACTGACTCGCCTACTGCCCTGCCCACCGCCTCGCTCGCCGCCTCTCCTGCCGCCTCGCCCACTGACTCGCCCCTGCCTCGCCCTCTGCCCGCCGCGCCCGCTATGCATTCCGTCGCACCGCAGAAAGGGCGAGAGGCGTCTACGTGGCAGACGGGGAATTATTGCGGAGGCAGTTGGCAAACTTCCCCACGAGACCCAGTCGTGCACGCCTCCCTCAGCCACCTCCTCCCCGCTTCTCCCCGCCCCGCCCAGCGCTCGACGCGCCACGCCCCGCGGCGTGGCGCTTCTCGCAGTCACACCCCCGCTCTGGCGCTGCTCTCGCAACCTCGTCCCCGCCCTTTACTCGTCGTCTGCTTTTACTACGCACGTTCCCCCGCGATCGAGGTGCTCCGCCAAAGAGCTCGCTTTTCAATTCAGACGGGATATATTCGGAATTTGAAATAGTTCTGCGCTGTAATACTTATTTTGTTTTACGTTCGCTACATCTTTATGTATGGAAATTTCCATTTTCTATATAAAATTCTCTTTTATAGCTTAAGATATAATGCTTTTATATTTATTGCAGCAAAAGCCTTTTATTTAAAAATATTATACATTATAAAAAATATAGATTGTTCAAACTCGTTTATTTTAGAGTTGGCAGTTGTCTATGTATTTGAATTTACTGTTCAAAATTTGAAAACAAAAGGTATGAAAAAAGAAAAATGATTTTTAAAAAATGCTCAAAATAGAATCTGAAATGGGAAAAAATATATCTGATTTGGAACACTCGCGATAAACTTACAAATACTGCAAAACGAAACTAAAATCACGTTGGAAAAAAAATGGGTTCATTCACAACGAGAAAGAAAAATGGAATACCGTGATGTATACGTATCACGTTATGTAGATCTGCAGAATAATATAATAATATACGAAACGTGGCTTTTAAGCAAGATTATAACTGTTTCCCCGAGTCCACATTCGAGGAGTAGTGTTAACACCTACACAAGGCTAGTGCAAGCTACCAACCACTACCAGTCACTTCGCTGTGGCTGCCGCCAGCTTCTAACCTCTTTCACTAAACCCTAGCTACTTGAACCCTATCTTCGCCTCGTTCTTGAACCAGCACATTTGCCCCCCTTGTTGCCCCTGTCCTCTTTATTGGTCATATATTTTGACCAAAAGCTAAATTAATACCTAGCGTGAAATGTTATTAAAATACATTGAACTCCTAACTAGACGATATTTCAAAACGTAGTAAATGTTAAAGTAGTTGTACTAAAGCAAGTATTGAAGGAGCTATCACTCGCTCACTGACGCTGCCACTGCCACGTATATTATCACAATCACCGACCACGAACTTCTCCACCATCACATCGGAGTGTCTCGTTACCTCTTCTCCGACCACCCCACCTCCCGCCACAGAGACATTCTCGTGGGAGAGGCTCCGTGACAAGACCTTTGTCGGGGGCGGGAACGGGAGGCGCAAGGATTGGATACAGAACTCAGCTGAGCGAGGATGGGGGACGGGTGGGTAGAAGACGAGAGGAGCGTGGCGGGATGGATTATGAAAGCGAGTGGAGCAGAAGTGGGAGCGGGGACGAATTGAGGGCAGGAGGGGGTGCGGGAGGGGGTGCGGGAGGGGGTGCGGGAGGGGGTGCGGGAGGGGTTGCGGGAGGGGGTGCGGGAGGGGGTGCGGGAGGGGGTGCGGGAGGGGGTGCGGGAGGGGGTGCGGGAGGGGGTGCGGGAGGGGGTGCGGGAGGGGGTGCGGGAGGGGGTGCGGGAGGGGGTGCGGGAGGGGGTGCGGGAGGGGGTGCGGGAGGGGGTGCGGGAGGGGGTGCGGGAGGGGGTGCGGGAGGGGGAGCGGGAGGGGGAGCGGGAGGGGGAGCGGGAGGGGGAGCGGGAGGGGGAGCGGGAGGGGGAGCGGGAGGCGGAGCGGGGGGCGGAGCGGGAGGCGGAGCGGGAGGCGGAGCGGGGGGTGGAGCGGGAGGGGGAGCGTGAGGGGAAGCGTGAGGCGGAGCGGGAGGGGGAGCGGGAGGGGAAGCGTGAGGCGGAGCGGGTGGAGGAGCGGGAGGCGGAGCGGGAGGCGGAGCGAGGGGTCAGCGTGGGACAAGTCAAAGAGAAAGCGAAACGATCGAGTGGTAAAAGGTGATGGGAGCGGAGCAGTGAGGGGAGAGGGGGATGTGACGATGCGTGCTGGAACAGAGAGTGCGGGACGGGTCGGTGTGAGGCGGAGAGAGAGTAGGAGGGTGGAGGAGGCGGGGTGCGGATGGGCGGGGCTAAGCGGAGTGGTGCGAGTTGTGGCAAAGCGGAACGGGGTGTGACGGGGTGGACCACGATAGGAAATTCAACCTCATCTTGTGAAAAAGAATAAAATTAGATAATATATTTTGGAAGAATAAACTTACGAATTAACAGAAGGTATTATTAAATGAATGTATTAAAAAGAAAATAAAGGAATATAACGTTAGGAATTAAGCAGAGAAGTACGATAGTTCTTAAGGAGTTGGGTAGATACGCCAAACCCTAAACGTAGCATCGTTTCTTCCCAAACCTATACTCCAAGGTGCCTCCGTCACCGCAGTCAACCAGCGCGTTCTCCCTCTCCGTCCTCTCTGTCTCAGCCTCGACACTGTCACCGTCCTCGCCGCCGCCCGCCCCGCTCCTCGCTCCCGCTGGCGGTGATCGATGCGGGGAGCGCCGGATGTCATGGCGGAACGCGGGGACGCCAGCGCGCCCGTGCCGTTCCCCAAACCGTGTCACGCTGAGCGATCGTCTTGCAGATTCACCGGTGTTGTTCTTCTCTCCCACCGAAATAAAGTAGGTCGCTGCGTTACTTCCAGAACGTCTCAAGCGATTGCGTTTGTTTTGATCGTAAGCGGGGCACCGAGAACAAAATCTCCATGACGATTGAACACAGTGAACGTATTTATGGGGAAATAACTGTAAATACAAAGTGAATTCACCTTGCATCATATTAAAAAAATACATAATTCTGGAAGCAATTAATTTTGATTTTTAAATCACAAACAATATTTTGATTGATTAGGTTGTTACTTCTGTTGGTATAGTAATACCAAAGTCGTTCGTTTTTTAACTGAATATGAAATAGTATTTGCAAGTGATAGTTTTGTAATTTCCCAAAAATTATTTAAAGCTTGAAATGTCTCAAAAGAGATCCAGGGAAAGAAAATTACTCTTTAATCATGACAAAGTGTATCATGTATCAGTAATCGGTTTCTGGTATATTTAACAACTACCAGAAATAAGTATAATTTCAAACAATATTATTGCTGAAGAAAATCACTATTTTATCCCAATCCCATTATAATTATATTCTAGGAAAGCAGATGAGGTGACTTTGATGCAAAAATATGTACATCCAACTATCGTAAATACATTTGCATAAAACTTAAATAGTTTATATATTTTTACTCTTGATAATAATAACAATAATAATAATAATAATAATAATAATAATAATGAAATGTGAGACACGAACAATGTTAAAGAAATCGTGGAGAGACAAACCACTCCACGGACAATATTTGAAACGAATTGGACTGGGTACAGATCAATAAAGATCAATCATTTATGTGGCTTAAAAGGGGAAGAATGAAGCCAGAATCGGAAGCACTCGTAACAGCTGCCTAAGATCAGGCCTTGAGAACACGACATTACGATAAAGCGGTTCTCAAAACTTCCCAGCATGACAAATGCCGCATTTTCCAGGAAAACGTAGAAACCTTTGATCATATTGTCTCAGCTTATCCAATCCTAGCAAAGACCGAATACTTGAAAGGACACAACATAGTATGTAGCTACCTCAACTGGCATACATGTACCGCCCTCGAAGTTCCAAACACATGCCCCAAGTGGTACGAACATTCACCAAAACCGGTGACATCTGTTGGATTGTGTACAATTTTGTGATCGATTGTGTACAATTTTGTGATCTAAACTGATCGCACGATAACGGCAAACAAACCGGATATAGTTATCCTGGATTTGGAGAAAAAGTCATATCTACTTTTCGATGTTGCTGTACCTTGCGATCTAAACTTCGTTACCAAGGCGGCAAAGAAAGTCTTAAATACAAGAATTTGGAAATCGAGGTCAGCGGAATATGGGAAGTAAAATCACAGATCGTCCCAATAGTTATCGGAGGTCTGGGATTTGTTCCGCAAAATTTGTGTAGAACTTACCTAAACTCCCAGGTAATTCAAAAGACTGTAAAGTACGAGAAATCGCTTTATTTGGCACACCCCACATTTTGCGCAAAGTATTGTAGCGGCATCGAGAGTCCTTAGATCTGCTCCTTAGGTAGGTGGTTGCAACCTGGAGTAGATTTTATTTTCAGCTGACTCATAACATCTTTAGTCGTGATATAGTGGAATAATAATAATAATAATAATAATAATATTAATAATAATAATAATAATAATAATAATAATAATAATAATAAGAAGAAGAAGAAGAAGAAGAAGAAGAAGAAGAAGAAGCCGGTCTCGTGGCCGCGATCTCTAAAACAGGAGTGTCGTGGCGATATCTGACCAAAGGGTCACGGGTTCGAATCCCACCGCGGACATGGGTGTATTTCTGTATGTCTGTATGTGTGTGTCGTCCTTTCACCCCTCATTATCATCATCATTCCATCTTTCATATCCCTCGGGCTAACAACCCTGGGGGATAAAAATGGGATCTAGCGTAATGCTGATCCAACCTGAATTACAAACGCATACCTCTACGGGCCTCGGAAGATGACGTGTAGCATGGTCATAAATGGCCTTTACGGAAGTAATATTACTAATATCCTATCTTGGTCTTAGTTTCTTGGTGAACCCCTACCGACTTCTCGGAGCGCTGAGCCGCGCGCCGTGGCGCGAGGTTTGCAAGCGGCAGGCGGGCGCGTGCGTGCGCGCCGCCGCGCTACGCATCGGCCGCAAGAAGGGTCAGCACGTGCCGGCGGGCGACGGCACGCAGGTCGGCTTCGCGCATAGTAACGATGGACGCGAAATTTATAGGCGGCAGATAGCAGCCCGGGGCGGCGGGCGGGCTGTCTTGCGAGATGACGTATAGGTCCCCGGGCGCAGATGCAACATCAAAAAAGATTCGCGCAAAAGGAGCAAAGAAAGCGTGCAGGGGCTGGGGGGATGTGGGGGTGGGGGAAAAGAAGGGAAAAATGGACGCAGCTAAATCCTAGGCGATTGGAACATTTATTCTCCCGCCGAGATTTGGGCGCTTGCTTGCCATTATAATGCCCGGGTGGAAACGTTAAACCGCCTGTTTTCTGCATGGAGAATAACGCCTGCCGCCGGCGGCGGTGGCGTCGCGACCGGAGAAAGACGGAAGGAAAGTGCTATGAAGGAAAATATACGACTTCTGTTACTATAAAACGTATACACATGAAACAGAAAACAGAAAAAAAACAAGTCTCCTTTGAACGTAAATAAATACTTCAAAGAGTATTATTTATGCTTTGCGCGTTCTGACAAGTACGTAACGGATCCGAGGCAAATGGGGGATCTCTCGCAACCAGAAGAGCTGGGAAAAACCCGGCGTACAAAAACTTCGCTCATTCGACCTCCCAGAACGAGATACTGGATCCTGCGTGACATACGGTTCCACACGCGAGAAATAAAAGTTGCGAGCTGAGCCTCGTGCGTGGTATTTTTCATCTTTTTTTTCTGATGCTTACACCGGTGTCGTAATTATACATGTCACTTTGCCCACTTTGCCACCATTCCTGGTGTAACGGACAACAAACAGAAAAGGAAGCTAGAGAGTTGTCTGCTGGAAGTAATCTAAAAAAGTTACTCATTTTATTCCGGAACCTACGAGAAAGTGATTCAAGTTTTTTTACTTTTACGGATAGATGGAATAATGAATAAGAATGGAGATGGTAATGATAGCATAGAGTATATTATTTTCTGACGTTTTTAATAAAGATAAATTCACATAACATATAGAAGTATAACTCATTACCAGTATAATATATCTATTCTTTACGCGTTCTATACACGTCTTTTTCAATAGTACTATCAATTTAGTAATTTCGAACAGTGATATAAATACAATTAACACATTACTGGTACAAATGTTTAGTATGTAACTAGTTTTGAAAAGTATAACTTTTAATATTGAAAACAACACAAGTGGAGATAATACGTATTTACTAGAAATGTCAATGATAGCTAGAAAACTTTCATTTCTATATTAAATAGATTTCTTAGAGGGTTCCTCTTCCATAATAATTACAACACTTTTACCTGGGTTTCTATTCTGACAGCCTCAACACAGAATTGAATGTGATCACTTCTGGAGGACAGTAGAATATAGTTCAATATCTACTCATTAGCTAGTGATAAGTAAATATTATAAAATTTAAAAGTGACTCCATTATCGTTTTACATTCCAGGCTAGTAGAATTATAGCTAACCATTATTGCGCCTTTAGCTGTATATAATTTGGATTATCATTCATTATACTTTTAGAGATAATGCTCAGCAATCAATCGATTTGCCAATCCAAAGATTGTAGACTTGACGTTGGAGGAATTAATACCTTCACTCTGCACATGGTTATTCCTTCATAAATTGAATATTCATCTGAGAAAAAAGCTCATGAACTTATACAATTCAGAAACGAAGAAAATTCTTTAAATTCTCTCATCCGCATACATTTAAGTAAATCGATATCAACTAAATTCCCTCGACACGAAACACAGAGAAACCTACACTCCTAGTGGAGGCTCATCTTGCACCAGGCACACGGCATGCAGCTGCAATATGCAAACTACCAGCCAAATATGCGCCTCGCGTAACAGCGTTGGGTCGGAAGAAGAACCCTGTGCGACGCGACGGTGGCGGCAGCTGCAGCATCCGGTCCGCCCTACCCACCACGCGGGGCGCTCGGCGGCCGCGAAGGGAGAGAGGGGACTTTAACGCTTCGCGGAGCTACGTCGTCGTCGAACGTTCCAGAAACGGGACGTTACAAAACACGGACGAGGACGACGGCGGCGGCGGTGGCAGCAGCAACAGCAACAGCTAAACATCGCTGGCACGCCGCCTCGCGTCCGGGACGCGGCTTCGATCTTTGAGAAACTAATTTCAGTTAATTACGCGCGGGGCTTGGCTATGCCCCGTGCTCCGCGCGGTCCTTTGCGTCTCCGGCGCGGCCCGCCCCTGACGGATGGTCCTCGCACTACGGACATCGCGCCGCGCCGCGCTGGGGAAAATATTCGTCAAGACTAAGCGAGCAGTCAGGATTGGAAACTCATCATATAAGTCAATCAAACAGGGGAAAACTTCTTTATTTGCAAATGGGCTTATGCTAGGATAGTTGTGCGTAATATTTAAAACCAATCTACTGATTAAAGAACCAATATTCTATCAGATACAAGACAAAAAAAGAAGGGGTCAAAGAATAACTGTCTGTAATCTCAGATCGTGCTTAGGATTGCTTTCAGATATCTTATTCCTTGGGTACAAATCCATGAAACTAAGAAGATGGAGTTATTTACTATCAAGTGCGTGAAAATATTATTTTGCTTAGCATAATTGTGACTTAAGTTTGTTTGTTTTTTTTGCCTCGACCTATCGGTCTTGGAAGACAACAGAGATAGTGCAAGATACAATCATTTCACTTTAAACATTTTCTACTGTCTTATAAAAATGCGTCTGCTGCAAATAATTGTTTCATACCTACTTACTCTTTATGGATATGAAAACAAATCGCCCTCTTCGTACGAAAAAGTAATTTATGCATTGTGTCGTCTTGAACTTTTTAAAGATATTTTAAGGACAGATTATGTTCACGAAATTGTAGTGGTCCGTAAAATCCCTATTTTTTATGTGATCACAGAAAAAGTAATATTATCCATAAATGTTCATGATGTTTTACCTTGTATGTAAATATGGTTACTCCACTAATGCTAAAGTATTATTTACAATAATACAGTAACAGGTCAGGTGTTTTATTTGTTATCGAACATAATCGGTTTTATCTATAAATGAAAGATCAAAAAAGTTAAGAGTGCGTAAAGCTATACCTAAAAATTAACATATATCAAAAACGATTAGAACACGAGTTATTATTTTTAATAACCCATGTTTCTAAAATAAAACAAACAATATCTGAATGCTAGTGAAACTTTCAAAAACATTTCATTGAACTTCCATAACTGAAGTCGAGCTTATTCAGCATTTTCTCGGTATAAAAAGCACACCCACAAAACTTTATTCATAGCGCTCTAACGCCACTGATGTAAATTCAGGAGACAGTTTTCGCTGAAAGTTCGTCGCGATACTGCACATTACTCAACGTACGTTTGCATACGACTAGCATTTCCTGGGCGTACCGCGTCCAGCGCGCCCCTACCCAACATGGATCGCCACTACAGCTCGTGCGTCCGTCGGCGAGTCGTAAATTAAAGGGAAGACAGTCGTGACACGACTGACGGCTCCCCGTAACGCAGGCCCCGTTTCACGGTGTTCGCGTCACGACGGCACGACTGACACCGCGACGCACTAGACGCCGAAACAAGCGGGCAATACTCAGAGGAAAAGAACTACAATAAGCCCGGGCACTTGCGCCAACGAAAACCTTAATTACGAAAATCCATATATATATATATATATATATATATATATATATATATATATATAAAACTGGATGTTGGTATGTATATAAAATCTAAAATCCGACACCGTTGTACCGATTTCTATGAAAGTTGGCACTTCTACGTATTTTTCACCCAGCAGGTTTGTGTGTTGTTAATTTTGTTGTAACTCCACTACATGACGCTGTAGAACAAAACAAAATATTCACGTCAAATGCAACCCGCGACACTCGGCAGCATTTTGAATTTATATCGTTAAATAACTCCTAAACGAGGCGTTCTAGGGTCTTAAAAATTAAAATTTTGAAACTCAAACGTTTCTCACAACTTAATCTACAGAATGAGCTCTTCTCGAACATTCTATTACATTTTTGCTGGTCCGGCGCTTCCCGATATTACCTCGCCTGTTCAGAGACAGAGTAATTCATGGAAATATTTTGAGAGTTTTTGAAGAAATTGCGTCGTGATTTCAGTATTTGTATTTCGTACAAATAATTATTTATACATTCTGTTTGGAAAATTTACCTCATTTTCATCACTGAATGAGACAATGTGTTTTTATTGTATTTATTTTTTTAGAAATAAAAATCTCTAACTAAATTTAAATTTATCAAACCGTTTATCATTACCAAAATTAAATGTTTGTATAAGTAATTAGGTTTTTATGTTAAGCAATTCGATTTTTATTTATATTTATAAAGTAAATAAATATATTTGAATATATATGGATGTAACATTGGCATCCTAAATTACTAGGTGATTTAAAATGGAAAATGACGCCGGCATTCCACGCTCGTTAGGTGAAGCCAGCCGTGCGCCATTATTCAGTTTCCTTTTACCGACAATCCAAATTTCCAAAGATGTCCTCTCAATCATTTCCTTTGTTTAAAGCGCTTGGAAACAAGAACAGCAAGTTTATTGTAGGATGTTCGGGCATTAAGTTTCAGTTAGATGTATTACAGCAGTTCCCATTGATTCCGCGGAGCTTGCAAACTGTTTCCGTTCGGAGACTTTCGTGCGCGCTCTCTGTGATCCAGAGGAAATTCTCTAATTAAGCGGAGTGCAGAGCCAGGAGGATTCGGTCCTAAGAAACAGAACTTGCGGGCGGCAGTCACCTCCTTGCCCCGGGCGGGGATGGGCGGACCTTCGAGGCAGAAAGCTTTGGGATGGAACAGTGGTAAGATGGGAGATAGCAATGCGCAATATGACATGCCTAGATACAAAACAGGAATGTATAGGAAAACATAGACAAAAATATTTGGAGACAGTGAGGTAAGAGAAGGAAGAGTGAAAGTGATCCGATCGTAAAAGGAAAATTAAGGATATGTGGAGGCAAGTACTTACGCAGTGAAGTATGAGAAGAGTGATACTGATCTGATCATAATTGGATAATCTGATTATAAGTGAAACAGAAAAAAATGACATAAGTGCATTCTATAATCATGAAAACTGGTTAGATGCGGTTTTGAAATTAAGAAAAGTAGGTATTCATTTCGTGTCTTGGAAATTGATTAGTGGTTCGATGTAATATTTTGCATCTTGAATGCATTTTATTAGGATAGCGACAGCTGAGTCTTTCGTACACTAAAGAATAATCAGCCCTGAGTCATGAAAGATAATCTCACAGATAACAAATCAACGCTATATTAGTACCAGTTAGTGCCACAGTAACACTCGATGATTTAACATTGTATGTGATGAAATATTCAGTACAAAACAACCTACAACGGATTTAAGAAACTCGAGGCAAGAAGCGAAACAGACAACATAAAGGAACGAATCGTGGGAAAGGGGAGGAAACAAATCAAGCGAAGGGGAGATTTGCAGGAACCGGACCGCGGCCTTGACCCAAGGGAACTACGAAAGGGCCACGTGCGGCCTGGGAAGGGAGGCAGACGAAAACACCACAAGGGGGCAGGAGACTGGACCATGAGTACGGCATGTGCACCATCGGATTCCTCCAAGAGAGAATAGGTGAGGCGGTGGAGGGACGAGAATATGCAGCGAGAAATGGAGAGTGAGACGGCGAGAAAGAGCCGAGGTAGATGCACGGTGGTAGAGCAGGGAAAGAAAACAGGTGCTGAGGGGCCAAAGTGGGGACGAGGAAGGGCGGAGACGGGGCGTGGGAGAGGGGGAGGGCGGGGTGGAGCACTGAGGACCAGAGAGGGGGAGCGGACAAGGTCGGTGGCGCAGCAGAAGCGGGAAGGGATGGAACGGAGTAAATGAGAGTTTGGTGGGGGTAGGGGGTGAAGTGCGGATGTGGTATAGGTGGTGTAGGGAGTGGAAGAGGCGAGTGGGGGGTGGGGCATGGAAGAGTGTGGCCAGAGAAGGGACGCGCGGAGGGACGGTGGTGAAGCAGGAGCGGGGAAGGAATGGGGCAAGAGCGAGTTTGGGTAAGGGGTGGGAAGCGAAGTGCTGTGGGAGGGGAAGAGGGGAGGGGGGAAACTAGTAGGAAAGGGAGGGGAAGAGGGGCGATGGTGAATGGGAGGGGAAGAGGGAATGGGAAGAAGGGATGGGGAGAGGGGAGGGGGGCAGCGAGATGGGTTGAGGAGGAGGTGGGGTCACCGGGGCTTGGAGCCAATTTACAACGCCTCGCCCACACGTAAGACAGCAGCGAAACTCCGCCGGCTTAACACTAAGTACCTTATCAGTTCCGTGATAGCGGCCGGCAGTCGTAACGTACTGCAGGTGCGCGCCCGAAGGGGCCGGCGCCGGGGTGGGGGCGAGGCGTAAATTTAACCAGCGCCGATGCCGCAGAGCTCGTACACAAAGGTCGAAAATGCAGGCCCCACAGAAGCAACTCAATTTAGAGGTCTTTCTTATACTTCATTAAAGAGCTGGCTTAATTTATATTCGCGCATAACGTGAAATTAGGTTTACACATTTTTGCATATAAATAATTAAAAGTAAATAATTTGGTTGGGCAATTCTGGCACGGATTTTAAAGGATATACCATGAGAAAAAATTAGCGAATTGAGAAAGAAGAGCTTATGTCCATGGAAATAATACGAGTAAAATATGCACATTAATTTTTTTCCTTCATTTAAAGAATGCTGTTATTGTCGTTCCTGTTTCAAATTATATTTACAGCAATGCATAGAACTACACGCAAAATAATAGTTATTACTTTGCATAATGTTTAAGAGAAATTAAATAACGAAAATTCAACGTATTTATCAATGAACATTATTTGTTATTGAAGAACAATACTACGGGAACGTATTACCACAACAAACGAAGGAAAAAACTAAATCTGATTACAGATTGGTGGGCTTGTTTTCTGTAAAACTATGAGAAACAGTATCGTTTACAATAAAAAGAATTCACAAATGAAGTTTACTACTTGCTCTTCCTTATGAGCATTAATGCATTACTAGTTGGACATGTTCCAACATGTCGTGAACAAACCATCGTTTGAAATGAAGCATTATCTTCACGCTGGAACCTAATTTTGAACGTTTCTGACAAATATTGCTTCGGGGTGGGATATTTCCCAAAATGTTATTCAAATTCCAAACAGGTTCCATTTGCAGATTACAGCATAAGAAACATTCCAGGGACACGAAAACATGATTTTCTGGGTGGAAGATGCATCGTTTCCAAGTTATGGTAAATGTACGTTGTAGCTTGTGTTGTGGGTTGAATGAGTGTCTGTATTCATTCCTACATCACCCTTTATCACAATCTGCAATCTTCCGTTTCCATCTTTAATCATTTTAATACAGAACTGGGGGGTAGTTCTTTCTCCAGGCACTGACACAATCAGGGGGGTTCTGTCTCCATGTTTTCTTTAATGTTCGTATGTATTTGGCATTTTGGATTCACTATCCGACTTTGCCGGCCTGCTAATGGCGTCCCGACACCTGGGCGTAGTTTAATTCCCATGCTTGTGGAGTAAGACATATCCGCTTCACCATAACTAGCAAACTCCGCCTGCTCGATCTTTTCTTCGTCACGCAGTTACACAAACAAGGACGATTATATAGGAAAGCTATAAATCTATTTTTCTCCGGCGGGGGGGGGGGAATCGAACCCAGGATCGCACCACGAGTTACTACACTACCTATGAGACACCCTACGTCATGTGTTTTTATAAATGGTACAAAATTTGACTTTTTACGTTAGCTACACACACATATATACATACGTATATCTATATCTATATCTTTATATATATATATTATAATATATATATATATATATATTCATTTTCACTTCATTATCCCTGAGCTTTAGCGAACGCAAATAAATGCAAAACTGCGCTTCGGCCCAGTGTGACAGCACAACAACACCGGGAGCATTAGCGCGACCGAGGGCTCGGGCGAGGCGCGGGCGGGCGAAGTCTCCAAACGAAGCGAATTGCCGCGCTCCCCGAACTCCAGCACCGGCGTGCGGTCCACGGCGCGCCCTACTCCCGGTACACCGCCTCCCGGTACACTGAGTCCTTTCTTCCTCTGCCGATCACGGTCCGCCCAATCCTCCTGTCAGCCCTCTGGCCCTCCGGCCTCCTAAACCCCGTTCCCACCGTCTCAATCCCCTCCGCATCGACTTCAACTGATGTCAATGCAGCGTCTCTGACTGAGAGTTCTGAGGATTCGAGTCCCGATGATGACAGAATTTTCAACGCTACATCGAATTCAGACGTTGGAGGAGAATTCTAGCGGCCGGTTGCTCTGGTCGATAGTTTTTCGTGCTTTCTCCGATCAATACCACACAGCGACTGAATTCAACCTCGCTATCTTGCCGAAAATCTTGTGTCCGTCGGGACTCGATTGATTGATTAATTATTAGTGATTCTGGGGACGTCAACTCCTAAGGTCATTAGTCCCGTAAGTGTAATTCATGTTTTGCTCGGGATGTTGTGATGATCTTCCCCCGTTGGAAGGCGAGATCCGGCGCCGACCTACCGTCGGCTAGAGGGGTTTCCCCGACCAGGTATCTCCCACCAGTGGCGCACCGCCCCGACAGGACAACATCTAAGCCCCCAACCGATCTCCCGCCATGTTGTAGAGTAGTAAATGTGTGTGTGAGGGGTAGGATAGGACAAGGAATGGGAAGGGAAGATCGCGCGCGGTCCGTGTCTCGTTTTTTAGGGTACTACTTCGTCATTGGTATTGATCAAAGAAACCACGGAAAACTACCGATCAGAGCAGCGGCCGCTAGAATTCTCCTCCAGTCAAGAGTTAGAACTCGACCTATCTTTCTGGCTAGTGTCGAACATCCCGCCATCGTCGGGATTCGCACCCAGGGCCATCTGGTCAGATGCACTGCAGTGATAATAGTTGATGCCCTGAGCCCCTCAGCCGATGCGTCTGTGACTACACCGGCTGAGTCGCCATCGCGACCTCCGCGGCTGCGAACTGCAAACGAACTTTTCTGGGAGCGACGGGCAATATGAACTAATTACAAAGTTCATTCCGGTGCATCGATTGTTGCGCATTGCGCGTTCGCCCCGTGCGTTGCTGTCAGATGTAACTCTGCGACTCCGCGCGGCAGTGGCGGCGGCGGCGGCGAGCCATCAAAAGAACAAAATATAGTTTGAATATAAAAGGGGAAATTTCCGATAATAAACTTGAACGCCGTAGAGAGCGGTTAAATTGTGCAGTTAGTCGTATCAAACGGAATATAAAATGTCAAAGAGGAGCGACGTGGGAATTCAAATGAGATCATCCGCGTGGACGCAGAGCAGTGCGAGGTGCGAGGGAGAGGGGGAGTGGGAAAGGGAGGGGATAGAGTGGACAGCCAGAGGGTCTATGCTGACTTTCTACCCGTACAAAACCGCTTAGTGCCGTAAGCGGGTTTGCCTACTCTCCGATCGATTACCATTAACGGTGAAAATGGTATACCGATACCCTGCAGCACTCGACTTCGGAATATAATACTAATAGTTCAGGTATACTTAATTCAAGGAACTTAAGCCTCAATGGTTCTGAAATGTAAATTTTGTTCGTATTCATGATACACGCATTTGAATTCTATTATAAATGCATAACTTTTTTCTAGTGAGATTACATTTGTTAAACATGGAAGCAATCGGTAAACGTATATTACCGGGAGATGTTTGTATTTCACGTAGTCAAGAGAAATGTTAATGGGTAAATAAAAACATGCATACGTTTTATTACAGATATTTTTTAATATACAAATTCCCCCTCCATTTAAGACAATAACAACGGTCAAAACTTCTAGGGCAAACTCAATGTATCGAAAACTTCGAGAAACATAGAAGAATAGTAAATTAGGTGAACAGTGCGTGAATAAGATCGCCCACATTTTACGTGCACTTTTTTTTAATACGCCGAGAGCGTATTTTTTACATACACTTCGTAATATTTCTCTCACTTTTAGTTTCGAGAAAATAATTAGCTGTTTCACACACGACAAACAAGCACGAAAGGCCATGTTTAGCGCACGGGGTTTAAAATATTAATTTTTCACTTAGACCAATATCGAGACGCAGAAAATGGGGAAATTTCACTCAAATGAAAAACTGAAGAATTTCGTGAAGCCAAACCTCATTATCTCATTAAGACTGCGATCTATTTTAATGTCTTCAGGTGACAAAACTCGCCAGTCAGTACTTTCCTGGTGCATGGCGAAAGCAAAAAAATAGTAAAAAAAACCAAAGAAAAAAAGGAAGAAAAAAAAGTGCCCTACAGAACTGGATCTAACGCGATCTCCCACAGGACGGTGGTGACAGCACAGGGCGTCCTCGCGCCGACCTCCCCTCCCTCCGGCGCGTCCTCGTTCGCCGCCACCGCGCAATCTAGACCCAGCCACATAAATAAGGGTAAATGACGCGGAAGGGCAGAGCCCTATTTAAAAAGTCGCAAGTAGAGAGAGAGAGAGGGGGAGGGGGAGAGAGAGAGGGGGACGGAGAACGGGAGCGGGAGCGGGGGCGTGGAGGCGACGGGCAAAGAGGAAACGCACAGGGAGGGCGTTGCAAAGCGATGGCGGGAGAGGGGCACGCGACGACAGCGCCGCGGCCGGCGAGGGGGTGAACGATGCGTGCGGAGCGACGCCCGCGACGCGGTGCCTGCGTGCGCGGGAGGGCGCGGGAGATGGATGGGCCAAGTCGCTTTCTGCAAACGAGACGCGATAGTGGGTACATTTCGAAAAAAAGAAGCTTTTTTTTAGCTTTCAGCTTTCGAATTCCGCAAAGCATAGTGGATTTATTATGTTAACTAACCTGACGGCCGCGAGAAAGAATCAAAAGAGATCTTAAAGCACGGCGTGGAATCAAGTTCACGTATAGTCTGTGGAATGAAAAGAATGTGAAAAATATGTTTTCCTTTCTAACTTCAAAACTAATGTCATCCATCGTTTTCTGAATTTCTCACAGCCAAAAGTTCAGTATCATAATTAAGTATAACTTTTTATGTTTCATTTTAAAAAGTGATATTACTACATCGTAAAAATCATCACCAAGAATTGAAACGTAATCTGCAAAACACAATAAATGAGATGAAGAGATAGAAATTATTGTCACAAACAGAAGTTTTGGTTCAAAGGTATGTATTAACTCAATTCAACATTACGTAATTTCGTAGAATTATATTTTTTCAATATCAGCATGGAATCGCAATGCACGCAGTTCCATAGCGATGTTTTAAAAACAGACTTAGCATCATAATCTCCACAAAACACGCAAATTCAATTTCATTCAGACTGTGACAAACCTGAAAGCAAGGAGCAATACGCAACAAACACAAGCACTACAGTTTTCGCAACATCATCGTTTAATTCTCACGACCTCGGTAACTGTTCTGTGATGGTATATGCAAGAGTGAGGGCGGGAGAGACGACGAGGTTGAGAATGATGGAACCAGAAGAGTGGAGAGCTTGAGTTTGCAAGGAATCTGGAAGTGAGGGGGGCAAGGGGTGCAAGTGCGGGGACAGAATCGGGGGGAGAGCGATGGTAGACACAGGCGAGGGCGGAGGCGAGGGTGGAGGCGAGGGCGGAGGCGAGGGCGGAGGCGAGGGCGGAGGCGAGGGCGGAGGCGAGGGCGGAGGCGAGGGCGGAGGCGAGGGCGGAGGCGAGGGAGGAGGTGAGGGCAAGGGTGGAGGTGAGGGCAAGGGTGGTGGTGAGGGCAAGGGTGGAGGGGTGAGGCGGGGATGGGGGCGAGGGCGCAGCGAGGACGGCGGAGCGGAAGGCGTGGCGGACGCAGCGGCGCGAGAGGCCGCGGTGGCGGCGGCGGGGGCGTGGTCGGGGGCGGAGTCGCTAGAGGGTGGGAGGTCGCGCTTGTTATGACGAACAGCGCATTAGAGCCGGGCGCCGCCGCGCCGTCCGGTGGCGCGATAATTATCACCTTAAATCACGCCCCTGCGCGACACCGCTCCACCCGCGCCAGCCCCTCATTTCGCTGTTGCGCCGCTCCATTCCTTCCGCGCTTCCCACCGCTGCTCCCTCTCCCCCCCTCTACGCTTCGCGCCTCCACGGAACTTCCTCTGCCTACGCACAGCGTTTGGACTCTCACTTCCATGCCGTAGCCCTCCCCCCCCTGTGGTATCTAAACCATACCTCTTCGATTTTGCTCCCGTTTTCTTTTGTCGTCCCAGTTATCTCCTCTTCACATCTATTCGATGGCTGTGTCTGCTTTACGTTTCCACTCCTTCCTTTATCACTTTCCTGACACTTTTTATGGCTTAAATCCACATCTCCACTTCCAATCGCTGCAACTGATGTAGTGTTACCTCTGGCGGCGCATGATATAAACTTTTAGCTTTCACGTAACATAAAAGTAATTACACGAGAACGCTTTGTGTCCAATATAGCTTACAATTTTTAAACAAATTTGCTTAAAATTAATCAGGATTTCATTATTGAGCATTTCATAATATTTGGTCCAAAACTGTTTTTAAGAAAATATATTAATTTAAATCATGAAAACGACGCAATATATTTTGGTTTTTGAGTCATTAAGCTTTATTATCATAATTATTATTATTATCATTATTATTATTAAGCTATTATTTTATTATTAAAACAGGATTGAAGTAGACACAAGTAATCAGACGATCGCAAGGGTAGATTGTCGCTACGTCAATGCCCGGAGAGTAACACGACCAAGCCGTCTTTCATTCTTCACCCCCCCCCCCGCTGCCTTCCACAGTTCCCCTTAGCGTCCACGCTTTCCTCCAATCCGCATTAGTCCTGTCCGCCCCGCTGCGTCCTCAGGCCGCCCGACTGCCTCCGTCGTCACCGCCTTCGCCGCCGCCACCATCATTACGATGCTCCGTGATTAATGAATATCTGGGAATGTAATTATCTAAATATCTTGCAAAATCACAGCCATTCCCAGGAACGTCTGGAAGTACGCGACGAAGAAGCAACGATGAAGGCGAATTGGATACGTGAAAGTCATGCGAGAAGCTGAACACGTCGTTAAATGTTCTTACATGTACGGCGGAAGGATTGCCCTTCCATGACACTTTTCACAGAGGAATCTGCTGGAAAGTAACGAATGTAAATCAGAGGAGGGTTCTTATCTTTACGAGGGGTCGTGTTACGAAACATGCTGTAAAATTTTGAATAGAAACAAGAAGAATACATATGGAAATAATCAAGCTTACCGAACTACAGTTCAAACTCATTGATATTGCTCAACCATCGTAAAGGTAATACAAAAAGCTATTATACATTTCGAGATAAGAGACAAACGTTTGTGTCTCAAAGTTTGATAAGTGTAGGTTTTTAGACTATCGGAGTGCCTTGAAAATTTTTAAAGTACAAGACACGTTTTGCTTATTTGTATCTTTTATCGTTGCCCTTGAATTCAACGACATAAATTCTCAGTCCCATATATTTTTAAAGTTGTACAAAAACTTGTAGCCTGATATTTCGTCTTTATCACTCTTCTGGTATTTGGAACTTTTCGTTTATTTACAGAAAAGATAACCTACTTTTAGAAGTTATTCTAAGAGCTGAAATAAAATATTTGATTTCAAAAAACGATCGTCATAAATATTTAAGAGACTTTGCATATGGAGAGTTTGCCAAACATTATGTTTATAATGATAATTACATCTTTCACATGTATTTTACATTCAGCTATATTCTTCTTTATAATACCAATTCTAGGATACTTCAGAGAACACTAAGTGACAATACCAATGGTAGTAGGCTTTCTCTGTCAATTATGAACTAAACACTACGGATCACTCGTACCTGATAGTGGGCTTTTGGTTTTAACGTTACACTCTCAATATCGCGTATTGTGCATAGAAGATAGGAGCATACGAAACTTCGATGCAGATTCTTTTTTAATCAAGAAAACTGGTATTCGTACACGATATAAATAATTTTTCAGATGAGGTACCCTTGATTCCCTTGTAAATCAGTTAAACAAAAGTTGTAAATTATAAGAAAAAGCTAATGTAATTATTTTTAGTAATTACATTTAACATAATAGTTTTATAATATTCGTCGCATTTAAATTTAAAGAGAAAATAGCTCAGATTATATCTATATTTAATTACCTGCATCTTTCCGTTCGTATCATATGCAGAAAGAACTTTTCAAAAGCAACAACTTCAAAAAGATGTACATTAAAAGATACTCAAAAACGAAAAACTGCAGCATTGCCTTACCTTGATACCATCTTAAAAAACTCAGCATTATTCGGATTCACGACTGTGAAAAGGCGCTCTGGAAACTTATCTTTATTTGCGAATCACCGCCAAAGAGTGCCTCTGAGAACTTCCAGCTGGGAAATCTTCGTAAAGGAGATCATATCGAACCTACTACGAAATAAAAGCGGCTAATGCAGAGAGAACAATCTTGTCAAGTCAAATCCTAAGAGTGGAAGCTTACCTGGACGAAATCCCCTTTGCCCAACGATGCGTAGCTGAGACGCAGTTAAAGAGGATATAAACATCATCTTGCAAGGAGACATTCGTTGCTACGAAGTCTACCTCGGGAGAGCGATAACAGAAGAGCAGATTACAAAGAAAGAATTTCCATAATCAGAAAATGGCATGAGGAGATATATGCCGAATAAACATTTGAAGGAACCGACTAAAAGCAATTAAAATTCAGTTCGGGGGATGCATACTAATAAAAAAGTGAAAATAAAATCACAGAATGATGAGTTAAATTAAGTAAGAAAAAACAATAACGGAAAAAATAGTAATAAAAGAAGTAACTGATTTTGAATGAAGTGTGAAAAAGAAGGAAAAACAGTGTACTAAATAACAGGAGAAAAGAATATTGAGATGTGATGTCATGATGTTGAAAATGTATCCTTATGTAAGCACGAAAGGATATAAAGAGAAAAACGGGGTTAGTTTAGAAAGAAGTTGTCGAAAGGAACATAACGCGTAGGAAAACAAAGACATCAGAGTTCAAATATTTACCCGAATATCATGTTTCCAGTTTACTACAAAATACGACGAACCCGTATTCAAATGAACAAGATGTTTAGTAAGTTACTAAAGCGTTTATAATTGCACAGAACAGACAATAACACAGGGACAGGGTTAGTTTAAGCAAGGAGAGCGCACGCTGGGTAAGCCAGGAACCAGGAAGCTCGCATTCTTCGAAAAGGATTCGAATCGCACATCAGCAAAAACCATTGCCAGTTAATCCACTTGAGCGCCACACCACCACCGCCGCTGCCTCTTCTGCCACCGCTGCCATCCTGAATTCCCTTTCCACCATTACCACCCGCAACACCGCCTTAATTGTTGCCTCCATCGCCACCTCTACCACCACCTCCAGCTCAGGGCAGCAATTTATGTCACTGCAAAGCCTCTGGCCGGGAGGTCCTAGGTTTCGAGTCCCGATGATGGCGGCCACTTCGACACTATCTAAAGCTATGTCGAAATCAGCAGCTGTCTGGAGAATTATAGCGACCGGCTGCTCAGAGGGGCAGTTTATCGTGGTTTCTCTGATCAATACCAAGCGTATGCCGAAGCAGTACCCTAACAAACGGGACATGTACCGCGCTCGATATTTCTTTCTTTTTCCTAGCCCTATCTTCACCTCTTACTTACACACACTTTCCCTCCAGGTTACATTGTATGTCGGAAGACCAGTCGGGAGCTTAGAGCTTGTCCGGGCTGGGGCAGTGATGTGTGAATACCTGCTAGGCGACGTGTGGGTCGGCGCGATTTGTTTCCTTGCAAATCTAGTATATTCCCAATTAATATTTTAACTGTATTTGGACATGTCTGCACCTCATATTGGAAGTAAATAAAAGTATACTGTCGCGTGGCCGTAGACGGCTGGCGCCCAGCGTAAGCATAATGACGAAGCTCCGCCGCGGAAAGAGCGTCTCAGCAGTAAAGGCCTATATACCAGCTTGACCTCCGCTCAGCGGGGGACGAATGCTACTCGTGAGCTCGTCGCCCGTGTGCACGGACCTTCCACTTTCCGTCGGTTTAGATCGGCCCAAACTGGCCCTGCCGACATTCCTTCACCTCTAGTCGGTTCAGATCGGCCCTAACTAGCCCTGCTGACACTCCTCAATCCTTCTAGTCCAGATAGACCCTCCGGGTCCTGCTAGCAGCTTCCTGCCCTTGCCCCTGATCGCCGTGCACTTCGAGTGTCGCCATGGCCGCTGCAAAGTCGCTCTTCCGGTGGACCGTCCTCGCCGAGGCTGGGCTACATCTGGTGCCTATGTAAGTAAAACCTCTCCAATACACTGCTGTTTGCCATGACTGAGGTCATCCCTGTTCTTATTGCTCCCTCTTATTCGCCTTAGGCCTTTAAGAGAATAGGTAATAGCTCAGAGGGCACCTTCTGCTCTTACCGTCCTTCCGCTCCCCTGCACATGATGCCAGACCCTTTCCTCCATGACAATACTTTTCTCTCCAAAACGATTCATAATTTTGAAACTAATTATTTCGAAGAGCAGTAACATTCATATAAATCGTTTATTTTAACTTAAATAGTGTCTCGGAACATATACCATATAACGTTTTTAATGTAAGAAGTAACTACCACCATAATGAACAATACTTTATATACTTATGTCTGTCAAGTGAAAGTTTTGGTACTTTATTTCATACCTAACAAACCGCCTAAAGCCTACGGGAAAAAAGATGAATGAAGAAGAATATAAAATGATTAAATTCAATGAAGAAGTATGAAAAATTCAATATAAATATAACTTTTCATTACTTTCTTGTACTAGAACGGTGAAAAGTAAAAAAAAACAACTTAAAGGGACAAAAATAAAAGTCAGTGCAAATCGTGTTTGATTTCTGAAATCTGATTGTCTGAAGTTATATTCTATCAGCTGATTCACAACCTCTATGAAGGAGGCCAAGGTGATTCCGTAGAAGCAGTCTCTAAACTCGTTTTACGCTCTTAGTGACTTTTGTTATCGAAACTGACTGTACAGACCTGTGTTTACACTGATAGTTCCACGACGCGCCGCAATCGCATCCTTCATCCTTCGCTTGGTCGAGTTATACCACCTCCACTATCAACTCCACGACCGTCTCTATCACCACCACCTTTTCCGCCGCCACCTCCCCCCACGCCGAATCCCCCGAAGGGCGTGCATCGCCGTGCGTGTATATGCGGGCGGCCGGCGCGCCATCGTTTGCGCAAGGCGAGCGACGCGTCGCCGCACTGAGTCAACGCGGCCGCAATCAAACCGCGCCGTCGTCGCCTCCGCTGATTAACCCCAATCAGGTGGGCGTCCCTCTGCCAGCGATGAATTGGAAATATGGGTTAACGAAGGACACTGTAAGCGGGCGCCGCTGTTTTGTTAGCTATGCAAACCGGTCAATTGGTGGCGGGGTACTTGGCATCGTCGAATCTGCGTCCCTGGAGGTGGAGACGTGGCGAGGGAAACGAATAGAAAGTGACATATGCTTTGTTACAAGGAGATGGAAGTCGTACTTCGGCATGGTTGGAGGTGGTGGCGGAAAGGGGTGGTGGTGACAGACACTCGTGGAGTTGATAGTAGAGGTGGTAGTAGATATTATGTTTATTTACGACATGGAATCGTTCAATATTTACGATATGGACTCGTAGGACTAACAATTATGGAGTACAAATATAATGCGCCAGGAAAATCTACCCGCAGTGACACCAGTGGCTGGTGGAAGTACCAGCAGCAGAAAATATTTTGGTGGGTGAACAGCAGCTAGAAACAAATGAAAGTAATGAAGTAATAAAGCACAAACAGAGAAAATAATACTGACGAAATGTGGGGCAATGAAGGAAGGTAAATGTGAGAGAGCAAGACTAGCCAGTGAAGAATATTTTGACGCCAGACCATTCGTTTTGAATAGCACCAAATTATTAAAATAAAAAAACAGAATCAGGAATAGTATGGCAAATGAAAGATTTTTCGAGTAATATAGTCAAACAGTACGAAAATAGAACAGCAATTCGACACCACTTCAACGAAATAACATAAGACGTGGAATTTAATTAGAAACGGCGTACGTGAATGAACTGCCTGCAGCAGAGGATGTCTGAAGAACGTCTATAACTTACAGGAAAGTTTAGGAAGATAAAAAATAATGTTGAAGCAAGCCCATATATTTTATAAAGGTTTGGCGCATTAAATTTAATACCGAGAAGTTAAATTTGAATACCCGAGTACACACTCTGTCTTTAAAAAAGAGTTAGCTATATAATTAAATTTTTCTTACGTTAATGTCTTACTTTCCTTTTTAAGCTAAAATGCCTTGCACTTTTCGTTTTTAGAAATGTGCTATAGTGGTGAATCTAAGACTGAACACAGGTATAGAAACACTACCTAAATGATCAACAATAATAGGATGCAGTATTTGGAACGTTCGATCTAGAGACTTCGGTGATCGCACATACAACTGGAATGATCAAATTGAATCCAGAAACACTGCCGCGTGATTAACGACTCAGGGCATCGCGGGGCGCGCTGCGATCAACGTTACGGAGCCCAAACCTCCCTCCCCTCTCTACGGCGGGTGATCCGGTTCCTCGCTCGCCGGCGCGTCACCCGGGGGCTCGCACGCCCTAATAGACGGGCCTCATTATACGCCTAATGGGAGGATGAGTGTCGCGTTGACGGAGCGTGGAGTAATATGATGTGGCCGGGATTTCAAGTTGGCTTTCGTGGACACGCCGCGGCCCTCCGCGCGGGATTACGGGGAGTTGGGCGGAGGCCCGGTTGCGGCCTAAGGCCTGAGGTCGAGGCCCCGGGGGCGTCCGGAGGCCAGGGCGCTGGTTAAAGCTGCGGGGGCCGACTACGTAACCACGCTCGCGACGACTTCATGATCCGCTCACCCTCCCCTCGACACGATAAGCGGCAGCCGTTGACTGCACATTTGCACCTTCGTCGCTCAGAGGTTCGGCGCCCACGGATAATTTTCTGTTATCTTTACCAATAATATTCGCTGTAGTAAAAAGATATGGGAAAGGGAAATTCACCGGCCAAAATTGCTAATGAAAAAACTGATGTTTTCTTCAGAGTTGTTAATAGCAAACTCAGAACGTTCTTACTTTGGCTCAGCTTGATTTTCGTGTCTTTTCTTTTTTCACGTCACTTCATATCACAACGACCATCCTTCTCTCCTTTACATTGATTTTCCAACCGAATCACTTCACTATCGCCAATAGCTCATCAGCAAAGATCGCCTCGTCTGAAATTTCATATTTTTACTCCTTTCCGTTAACGAGTGTGTGGAGCGAATGTGTGAGTTCTGTTATTCGACTTCGACTTTGTCCGAGTGATAAGTCAAATTACAACAAAATTCATCAATGTATTTTAATCGCGTTTGCCTTTTTCTACTTAAAATGTCTGTAAGTATATTTTATTTATTTAAACGTTCCTTAGTTGTCCAGTTCTTGTAAGAAAGACTTTTATTTATATTGACACATTTGCTCCTGGTTTCTTAACACCTACAAGAAGAAAAGAATAGAGAGGAAGGCAGAGAGCTTCAAAGGAACAACAAGTCGAGGAAAAATGAACAAAAGATTTGGGCTACCGCCGTCTAATCTGGCGAAGACAAGAAAAAAAGAAAGGTTCAGAGCTGAAATGAAAGAAGTCGTGAGAGCGAAGCGATAAGGAGGACTAAATTTAAATTGAAACTACGTCAGCAGCTCCAACACTCAGAAAAATTAGGAAATATTCGTAGATGCGCTTTCTTGCATTTGAGGGGAAAGTCAGAGATAAACAAACATTAATTTTTTTAATGTGTTTCGAAATTTGTTGCGGTAAAACCGAAAGAACGCCTCAAAACTATCTCTTTTGGTGCAACCACACCAATCTAATCATATCAAAAGGAGTTATTTTTAACATATATCTAGTGTTTCTATAACTCAGATTAATTCAAAGCATTGACGTTAATTTAAAGCGTCAATACAGGCAACAAAATATTCTGCCGTCTTCCACCTAGAAAATCCGTAAAAATGAAGTACTTGAAGTTAAATTATGTTTCTAATAAAATGGATCAACTTGCATTTCATTAAGTAAGTAACAAGGAAAAAGCAGTTACAAATGACCCACTTCCCTTTTTTCCCTATTTCCAGGAACTTCTCGATACTACACGCCGTCAAGGAATCCCCACAAAAGGCGACGGAAAAGTGAAACTTGGCGTGGAAAGAAAGCTCAAACTGGCGCTGTAAGCGATGCGACGAAGATTGCTTCCAGGGCGCGTTCCCCAGATTGCAATCAGGCCCTAATCTAACGCTCTCGAAAGGCATTACTCCGCCCGGGGCCCCGTGGAGGGGAGGGTGATGGCGTAATTCCGGCCCGCGGGTGCACACCTGTGCATAGCGCCCGCCCCTTCCCCGCACCCTCTCTGTGCTCGTCGCCACACATCCATCAAACGCCTTCCGGCGCCGTCGGAGGGGCAGGAGCAGGAGGAGGAGGTGAAACCTGGCGGATGGTAGAGCCGGGTGATGCAGCAGACGGAAACAAGAGGAAGAGGTGGAGAGAAGGAAATGCAGGGGAAGAATGACGTGGAGGTGGAGGAGAAGTAGAAGGAAGAGAAGTGGTGGTGGAGGTGATAAAGGAGAAAAAGCACGATGTGAAGAAGCAAGAGAAGAAGAAGGTGAAGGAGCAGCAGGAGAAGGAGGAGCAAGAGCAGGAGGTGAAACAAGGCGATAGTAGAGTCGGGTGATCCAACAGACGGAGCAAGAGGAAGAGGTGGAGAAAAGGAGATGCAGGGGAAGAATGACGTGGAGGTGGAGGAGAAGTAGAAGGAAGAGAAAGTGGTGGTGAAGGTGAAAAAGGAGAAAAAGCACGAGGTGATGAAGCAAGAGAAGAAGCAGAAAAAGGTGAAGGAACAGCAGGAGAAGGAGGAGCAAGAGCAGGAGGTGAAACGTGGCGATAGTAGAGTCGGGTGATGCAGCAGACGGAACAAGAGGAAGAGGTGGAGAGGAGGAGATGCAGGGGAAGAATGAGGTGGAATGACCGATGGAAGTAGAAGGAAGAGAAAGTGGTGGTGGAGATGAAAAAGTAGAAAATGCACGAGAAGGTGGAGAAGCAAGAGGAGAAGCAGAAAAAGGTGAAGGAGCAGCAGGAGGAGGAGGAGCACGAGCAGGAGGTCAAACCTGGCGGATGGTAGAGTCGGGTGATGCAGCAGACGAAGCAAGAGGAAGAGGAAGAGGTGGAGAGGAGGAGATGCAGGAGAAGAATGACGTGAAGGTGCAGGAGGAGGAGAAGTAGAAAGAAGAGAAAGTGGTGGTGGAGGTGAAAAAGTAGAAAAAAACACGAGGTGGAGCAGCAAGAGGAGAGGCAGAAAAAGATGAAGGTGCAGGAGGACATGCAAGAGGTGGAGGAGGAGGAGCAGGAAGAGATGACGGTGGTTGCGGTTGCGGTTGCGGTGCTGACGGTGACGGTGGTAGTGATGCGGTGATGATCGTGATGGCAGAGGAAGCGGAGACGGTGGTCGTAGGAGAAGTGAACAGTGACGGTGATTGGGCAGTGACATTTGATGTGACAGTGGCAGTGGTTGCGGCGGTGGCGGAGGCAGAGAGGGTGGAGAAGGTGTGGCTTGAGTAGTTTCACCTTATTTGCTCTGTTTGAAATAGAACCCAAGAGTTTTTCAACTAGAGTATTGTTCAAAAGGTTCTCAGAAAATATCATTTATACAACATAACTCTATTATGACGTGCACTCCCAGACTTTGAAAAGTCAACCTTTCTATTAATAAATTCGTCGTCATCACAAACCATTGATCTCTCATGGAAAGTATAAATTAAACCCTCGTAAGCACCAACATTACTGTTTTTTATAAACTACCTAATATTGGTTTTAAATAACTGAAATTTATTCAATTCATTTTTCTATAGTGAACGATGACAATAGCTCATTGTTATCGTATTGACCTCCTGCCTTAGAAAATATAAAACTTTTTAACAGTGGTAAGCACATTTCTGAGGCCACAAGCCACATTGAGAAAGACATTTGCGAATTGATTAAAAAGATTCATTTTATAAGGCAGGTGTGACAATGACCTAATGTCATAGGCCACTACATCGAAGGTTAATCCTAAAACCTTCGCAGCTACCCAAATATAGCTCTCCCATCGAACAAGACCACGCGGAAGGAAGCGGAGGCCTGAAGCGGATGAGGGATGAGGGCACCGCCGAGAACAGGGAAGCTGGGCGAGGTGTAGCAGGAACTGTTATTATCAACCATAACGCACACGGGCGGGCGCCTCGCTTCATTACGAACTCGCACGGGCGCACGGGCGCTCCACGCGGCGCGAGCCGTAAGGCACTCGGGGGGCGGCCGGGGCGCCGGCGCGAGCAGCGATTCTGCCCCTTACGCGCGCCCGCGCCCATCCATCACGCATAATGCGCCCAACAATCCCTGCGCCGAACACAATCTCCAGCCCGATGGTATTGTGGCGCGCGCTTTATTTTCTTTCGGGGCGGCGCAGTCAATAGACAAAAGGCGCCCCGGCAGTCAGGAAGGCGAACGAGGGGAGGAGGGGGAGGGGAAAAGCAAGGGCGGAGGGTGGGGGTTGAGTGGAGGCTGAGAAGAAGACGGCCATCTCGAGAGCACGGCTGACGGAAGAAGACAGTGGTACTGGTGGGCTCTGAGTTGGTGGAAGTGGAGAGCGTTGGTTTTGGAGGTGAATGTGGACGTGAAGAAAGAACTGGGGCATGATTTGAAAATAGTGGATGTGGTGATGGTGATGTAGAAAGAGGAGGGGAAGGTGATGGAGGCTGATTATTGAAGAAAGACGACACTGAAAGTGAATTAGATAAACGGTTGAAAATTCGGTAGAATTTATAGAATGGAATCGAATAATGAGGAAGAAAAATACACAACAACGGTTGAGGAAGAAGTGATGTATTTGAATGTGGCAAATAAAGAGGGAAATAATAGGTATAGTTAGGAAAATTGATAATATGGTGTCGAACTGATGATGGTATTACATGAAGTTATAAATCGAGTCAGTGTTTATAAAAAAACAGAAGCAACCGTGCCTCATGACCTTGACGGATTTCTCCTTGAAATTCATCAAAACCAAAAACTCTAGCAATAAGTGAATCAATCATGAGATAATCCCGAACAAATTTGCAAAAATATGTTCGGTATCTACTGAATATACATCTGGTAACAAGTTTATTATATTCAACTAATGTTACAAAAAACTTGATGACAACAATTTTCTCGTAATCAAAAGCGTAAAATAAGTGAGGTGAAGGCGAGTTCTAAAACGAAAGCAATTGTACTGAAACATTGAAGAAACAGGGCAAAGTGTGTGAACTTGGGTAAGCTTCGAGAAAGAATTGAATATGGCTATGTCTGGCTATTGGCTACGACAATGACTGGTGACCGAGAAGGGCTTAGATTACAGGCAAGGGAGAAACCTTGAAGGACAGTATCAGCACTCCGCTTAAAAGGCCGCCATCGCGACATGACAGCGCCAACGCCAACCGCGGTGACCGATACCACGATCTCCCGGAATCGCGTGCGCGCTTGGAATGGAAGCGGCGCGGCGTGGCGCGGCGCGGCGGCGACAAGCACAATGGCCACTCCGCGCCACGGCCAGCGCCTTCCCCGGCGTCCGAAAAGACGAACAAGAAACTCTTTTCTCCTGCGCGCCTTTCACTTACATTTTTTCCAATTACTCGGAAGGCAGCCCGCGGAGCTGTGGGCCATTCGTCTGAGAATTTTATTCCGTTCTCGTCTGGTCAAGCTCGCAGAGTGGCTATAGCGCCCGGGGAAACAAGACGCCATCGCGGGAGCACCAAGACAAAACGCAGCCTTGGCGAGACCTGCCCCGTCCCGGGGAGCGCACCTGAGCATTAGGTGATTGCGCGGTGGGGGCGGCGGCGGTGGTGGCGGCGGCGGTGGCGGCGGTGGGCGGCGGCGG
Source organism: Acheta domesticus (assembly GCA_031308135.1). Taxonomy (NCBI): domain Eukaryota; kingdom Metazoa; phylum Arthropoda; class Insecta; order Orthoptera; family Gryllidae; genus Acheta; species Acheta domesticus. Next base: position 92,404,559 of record JAHLJT010008756.1, on the reverse strand, counting down.
TGGCGGCGGTGGCGGTGGCGGCGGCGGCGGTGGCGGCGGCGGTGGGCGCGGCAGGGGCGGCGGTGGGGGCGGTGGGGGTGGCAGCGGCGGTGGAGGCGGCGGGGGGCTATTGCAAGGGGGGCGGCGGCGGGGGTTCGGGGGTCGTGAGCGGCGTGGGTGGTGTGCGCGGCGACGTGTGGCGGGGGGGGGGGCGACGCAACGGTTGCGCCCACGGGTGAGGTGGGGGGTGAGGTGAGGGTTGAGCTCCGGGTGTGTAGGGACGAACGTGTGACGGGGCATTGTCTTAAGCGGCCTTCTCGTACGTCGAGAGACGGACAATAGGCATTTCATCTTGCTTCGCTGTTTCCACGAACCTACGTGAATGTTCCTTGTTTAGAGTATCCTGCGCACTCATGCTAACGCTGCAGTCATACGAGCAAGAAAGGACTGGGAAGGGTGTAAAGAATATGGGAGGGGGTAGTGAGAAAAGTAATAAAAAGGAAGTATGAAATCACAAGAAAACATGTAGTGAAGCGTGGCTCAGTAGGGGGTAGCATAATAGGTTATCAGAAAAGATCAAGATGGATTAATAGAAAAGGCTAGTGATAAGACAATGGAGAATTGGGATGAACGTATATCGGAGGTGAGTACACATTTTTTTCCCCTCTTCTCTGAAGATCGTGCTGCAATATATTGAACAAATGATGGATCTAAATAAGGAAATTGATCTTGTGATATGAACCAATTTCTTCTTTTACGTTTTGATTTGCCGACAGATTTGAAATCTACTGATTTTGATAAAATTCACTAAGCGCTATTTACTACTCTAATAATTAGAAAATCTATTGTTACTGGAATAAAATATTTACAATAAATTCTTACAATAATTAGAATGCAAACAGCAGAATTTGAATTGAAAAAGAAGAATAATAGACATTCGGTTAATTACAAGAATAACACAGATTTAATAATTTGGATATAAGTAGGTTCCCCTTTAATAATTATCTCAGATAACTCTGAGAATCGCTTAGCATCTGTCTTTTTCTAGCCGAGATTGAGCGACTACAGAACAAGAACTTTCCAGAACTAGGTTGGCCACTAGGGGTGCCACTAGGGGTGGCCAGAGTGGCATGGGGCGGAGTGGCGGAGGGAAGTGAATAGGGACAGGTGCGACGGACCACGGAGAGGCACGGCGGAACATGGTATTGTGAGGTTCCATGGTGGGGCCGTGCAAGGCTGTGGCGGGTCAGACAGGGCTGGAGGAGCCAGAACGGAACGGAACCGAGCGGAATGAGACGGGGCGGGAAGGGACAGGGTGTATGGACAGGACAGACAGGACATGGCGGGCTGGACAGGGCGGGACGGAACAATGCGGAAAGGGTCAAGACGGGGACGAAGCAGGGTGGGACGGGTCATGGAACATTATGGCATGGACAGGGCGGATGGGGACAGGGCGCATAGGACCTGACGGGACGGGGTAGAGTGAGAAGGGATGAGGGTGGATATGACTGGGCGGATGGGACAGGGCGGGCAGGACATGGGTGGACGGAACAGGGCGGGATGGAACCTAGCGGGATGGAAGAAGGCCGGACGGGGACAGAGTGGGACGGACAGGATGGGACGGGGCAGGGTGGGACGGGACAGGGGTGGGACGGGACAGGACAGGGTGGGACGGAACAGGGTAAGACGTAACAGGGTGAAACGTAAGAGGGTAAGACGTAACAAGGTGAGACGTAACAGGATGGGACGGGGCAAGGCGGAACGGAACAGAGTGGGAAGGTTACGGCGGCATGGAACACGGCGGGACGGATCAAGGCGTGAAGGAACAAGGAGGAATAAGTGAGGGCGGGACAGAACGTGGTGGGCGGGACACGCCATGCGGCACAGGGCGAAACGGGGTGGACGGGGCAGGACGGGACGGAGCATGGCGGGACAGGGCGGGGCGCGGTGGGGGGTTGGTTGCGCAGATGGGCAGACGCCGTGACGGACGGACAACTGACGAGCGATCTGCGCGTGACGCATGTCTTGTGCTGCTCTTCTTCGAGCGCGCCCCTCTGCGCAGTTTTCCTGGCGGCCGCTCGGTCGGGGGCGGGGCGCCCAGATCGGAAATGGCAGCGGAGAGGGGGTCAGCGCCGACTGTGGCCGGGGAGGGGGCGCGGGAGGAGAGAACCGCTGTCAGCTGCAGCGGAAGCGCATCACGATGAGGCTGATGCAAATGTGCAGCGCGGCCATCGGGCTGAAGCCGTCGAATTTCCGGACAGTCCCAGGGGCGAAGGGAGCGCCCGTTTCTCATAGAGGGATGTCTAAGGGAGGGTTGAACTCGCGGCGAGTGGGTTGGTGGAGTGTTTGGCTGTTTCGATTTGCGCACCGTTGAAGCTGCGATCACGAAGTAAACAGTTAGCGGCAACAATGCTTGAATTCGTGAAATATTGTAGATGGTACCATTTAACTACTCGGATAGCCGTCCATTACGTACATCAAATGACTGAGTTACGATGTGGTTTCGCTCATTAAAGATTATAAAGATGTACATTAAAAGAGTATGAACAGTCCTTTTTTATATTTTTTCTTTGAATTATGTATTGAACATACACACTCGTATATGTTCAATCATGCCGCATTGAAATATACCAATTTGGCGTCGATGACTTTTAATATTCCAACCGTAAATTAAATATTAAATTAAAAGTTAATTTAAAAATTTAAAAAATTATGAAAAGAAATGGAGAAATGGGTTTAGATAACCTGTTGATAACTTTTTCGGGAAGCAGAGGGAAAATTGGGATGATCCGGGTATTACTTTCTTTCAGTCGCTAATGGTATTTACTTCAATGGATGAAAATAATTTATCTGGGCAACTGATTCAGCAAAAGTGTGTCTAATTGTTGAATATTTCAACAATTTGCATGATCATAATCACGACAAGATGTTTTTTATTTCATTTTTGGATACTTGACTTTCCTTATTTATTAAAATCACAAACTTGAGGGTAAAATGTAACTTAAAAGTCACTTTTAATCTTCCATTTGAATTACGTTCTTTTGAAACATAATTCGCGATGGGGCAGATCATGAATTTTTCATGTAGACATTATTTAATAAAAAATGTGTAAAAACTTACACGTCAGATTGGAATTTCCTGCGTTTTCTCACAAAAGACAAGATTGAAGTCAACATCTCGTATGACATTACCTGAAACAAAGGAGAAATATCCTTGTTAGAATATGAAAGAACAAACATTGAAATCACATTCTGGACGTGAATAATTGCAAAGAACTTCAGCCCTTAATTCTCATCAATATTTCCTGTCACCTCTCAAAGCCTATCAACACACTGACACGATAATACGGAAGACAGGGAAATAAAGGCGCGTGGCCTGCCCTCTCGTGGTTGGAGGTAAAACAAATACTCCGACCCGCCAGGACCACCCTTCCCGGGTCTCCAATTCTGAGCCGATCACTTTTGTTAGGTTTAATTAAATCTGCGGTGAGGTCCGAGCACACAGTTTTTATTCTCTGAGCTACCCAGTTCACTCGGCCCGTACACAGAGATCAATTCAATTAAATTGCATTGCAGGGCTTTTTTTATCTGCTATGCATGTGCCCCATCTCCTGATCAAAGGCCCGCCCAGGCACGTATTCACCTAACCCTTGATTGATTAAAGAGCAAAGGGCGAAGAGCGGGGTGGAAGGGGAAGGGAGAGGCGGGGCTGGGCGGGGCGGGGCGGGCGGGGCGGGCGGGAGCGAGCCGAAGGACGAAGGGTGACTGCACAGGGATGTCGGTTGCCCCGTCTCTGCCCTTGTACAAGACCCATCAGCCGAGGGAGATCAGGTCTCGGTTGCGACGAGGCGCCCAACCTCAAATGTACTTGCCGCGCTACTAGTTACGGTGCTGAGGAGCACAGAAGGATAATGAGGGTATCTTTTTCCGAAGGTCTCTGTGTTTTTAACGAACTTCGCTAAAGAAGAAAAGCAGTTCGGAAACGAGTGTGTTCTGTTTGGGAACACCATTACTTCGAAGAGAACATTTTCAGGAAAAAATATATAATTAAATTTCTGCTTTGATGTTTCTGTTGATCATTCTAAGGATTCTCTTCTCAGCTTCACTAATATCATTATTTTGCCTAGAATTCTATCTACATTTGCCACACTCGAGTATACACTATTGAAAGAATAATATGATAAAACTGGAACGAAATATTATAAAACCAACGTAATAATTAATCCAAGGTGAGAGGGAAATGAAATCCACATATTTGAAAATTTAATGAACGAATATCGACATTTAAATCTAAGTATGGCACTTTTCAAATAAAAATAATATTAGAATTTTACTGTAATTATGTCAGAGGCGTTTCAAAAGTGACGTTCAAATTATACACTTTTTTCAAGAAAACGTTGCAGAACCTGTGTAAATTTTGAATTATCGGTTTTCAGTATAAAATGTAAGCGTGCAATCTCATGTTACACTATAACAGTGTATTCTGAGAGTAAATTAAATTTTACACAGACTAATCTTAAGGAGAAACGCTGGCAATGATCGTGTTCAATTAATGCTTACCTTTTCATACTCTGATGATTTTCTTTACATCAAATCACAAACATCACATCACATCACAAAAAATCACATCAATTCACATCACAAAAACGGCACGAATAACGAATAGCACAGGACGGTCCGCTTATGCTAGATATTCAGAAAATACTCGCAGGGCACTAAATCACTTATTATTTTGAAGAAGGTTGAGTGAACAACAGTTAATATTTACACTTTGTTGTTGCTACAAACTTTCAGAAAAGCGAAACATTTATAATTTTCATATAACTTTTAATGTATTCATTTGACTGACCGCTGTGAAAGGTTATGCGGACATCACGAACGATAACTCTTTAAAAACTAATGTTTGCCTTTGGGGTTTAGTTTTCTCATTCAACGCACACATTTATATTGAATACTTGCCAGTATTGAGCGCCTAAATTTGTGCGTAACTGCATCTCGAAGTCTCTCGACAGATTCTCGCCGGTTCGAATATCCACGAACTGGCTTAACGGAAAAAATCATACTTTCACCGGTTCAACGAAATTGAATTTGGTACAGCTTTAAACGCACTTTTAGGAGAGGTCAATCACAAACCACAATCTACTCGGCAGCCCGCGGGTTTAGTTTGTGATAGTTTTAATTACGCGGTTGTAGCAACATACGTTAGTGTTTATCCGAATAGGTGCCCTGAGCACTATGAGTCTACGAGATATTTGTTACGTATACTGCGATTTTTCTAAGAGGGACCCTCAAGGCCACTCAAATCCCATCTTTGCGATGGAATATGTCACGGCATTTCGCGTCTTTTCTCGGTCTTGCCGGTAGAAGTCGCATGATCGCAAGCACTGCTTCATACGGTCGCGATCGTGCGAAATCTAGCGGAACGACTGAGAAAGACGTGAAATGCCGTGACATATTCCATCGCAAAGATGGGATTTGAGTGGCCTTGAGGGTCGCTCTTAGAAAAATCGCAGTATAACATTCATTAATCAGCCCCACATGCTCTGCCCGCCTTGCAGGTACTCTCCGCCCTCTCCCCCGCTCCCGCCCCGCGTCGATCGATTGAGGTTGCTCAGGGCATTAACTGATGTCACTGCAGTGTATCTGGTCGGGGTATTCTAGGGTTCCATTTCCGAATGTAGCGGATTACAACACTGGCTACATAGCTTTGTCAAATTCAGAAGCTGCGCTCTTTGGAGCAGACGCGACCGGAGCCTCTGATCGTCAGTTTTACCAGGTTTCGCCCATCAATACAAGGCGAATGCTCCATCAGTACCCCAACAAAAGAGCCACGGACCTTGCGCGAGATTTCCTTCCTCTTCCCTGTCTCCTCGTCACCCTTTACTCACACACTTATACTTACAGGCGCTACACTACCACACACATCGGAACACTAGTCGGGAGCTTAGAGCTTGTACCGGCTGGGGACCGGTGGGGGAATGGATGGCGAAAACCCTGCAAACCGACGTGTAGGAAGGCGCCGGACCTCTCAGGGGGAGATCATCGCCACCACCCGGGAAGGGGGAAATCCTGCACTAGACTAATGACCAATGCCCAATGCAGTTGATGCGCCCGAAAAATATCAATAAATCCGGGGTAGACCCTCTCTGCTCGCAGACGAATTTCTAGTAACATTTTGTGGCATAATCAAATGTGGTGCAAAATTCTGATGATCACGATGGCTCCAGAGTTTTTCACCAGTCTATGAAAAGTATTCGTGCAAAATTTGGGAACGATCGCTCTAATGGTTCAACGATTTTGAAGAACATATATTCACACACTCATCATTTTATTACATTGAAAGTGGGGCCTGGTTTATAAGAAAATTAAGTAGTTGCTTAAGGAACCCTACTATTAAGAGGATTGAGTATGATAAGCTGCATACTTCGCTTTCGTGTTAAAAAAAATCATTGGCCAATTTTCGGCAGTCAAGAATAGAATACAAAAAGTGATTGAAGCGATAAAAACTGAATATGTATTTTTATTTGTAGACACGAAATTTAACATGTGATTAAATAAAAATATATATTCAAATCAATAACCAATTTGTAACTTTTTATTTGAATTAGTATAAAAGTGATTCAATTAAAATGAGTGTTTATTTAATAAATGTAAACGAGGAGGGCCTCACAGTACCTAAATCCGACCCTGGCCTGAGGCTCCGAGGACAGTAGCTCAGCGAGAAAGGGAAGTTACCTCTCCCCTCCCCGGTGGGCCAATGTACGCGGCCGGCCCTGAGCGCCGCGCTCAGCAGGCGGCTTTGAGGCGGCGCGATGAGAAGCCCCGAAATCCCGACGCGGCGCCTACGGCAGCGCGAGCGGGCGACGGACGGCAGGCCGCAGGCGCGAAACGCCCAACGCGGCCGGTCGTCGCCCCGTCAGCCACAGCGCTGAGCCCAGCCACTGCCTTCGCCACAATAGGGCTCATCGAATTCGTGATTGATTATTTCGAGTATCCGGGGCGCGTGTATTGCTAAGGTCGTCAGTCCCGAAAGTGTAGGGTATGTTTTATGGCCCCGGGAGGAGGCAGTGTTGTGTCCCCGCTGGATGGAGCTGATTCCGGTACCGAACTACACGTCGGCTTGTGCGGTCTTTCCCATCCAGGAATCTCCCACCAGCGGAGCACCGCCTCAGCCAGGTCAAGGTCTAAGCTTCCGACTCTCCCGAAATACGGCAATTAGTGCATATAAGCGTCATTTTGTGTGTGTGTAAATGGAGAGGGAACAAGGATAAAGAAGGATTGCGAACTCACCGTAATCCTTTTTTGCTCGGGTACTGCACGGGCATTCGCCAATGATTGACCGGAGAAACCACGGGAAACTACCGATCTGAGCGAACAACCGCGAAGCTTCCCTTTCAGACAGATGTTGATTTCGACCCAGCTAAGTAGCTCTTGTGAAATATCACACCCGTTAGTACTTGAACTTGCGTACCTTCCGGTTCACGATGCTGAAAAACAACGGCTATGGGCTATCGCAGCCTAGTACATCCCCGGTATCCCAAGTCTTTTCGATCGTACCTGAGATGAATGATTTGACTGATGTGTTGATGATAACATGATTTGAATTTTGATGGAGAATAGGTGTAAAAACTATACTAAACATGCCGTAAACTGGCTTTATCTACCACAAACTTCACATGGATCAAAAAGGATTTGAACCTGGGTACTCTTTGTTCGAAGGTAAACTGATATCCACACCATGGATCGTCCCATTTATTGGACACATGGCTATGATGAATTCTTTGGCTCAAAAGATACGTCCGTCAGCCGGCTGCGATACCGCAGGTGCTTGAAAAATTCGCGATGTTCGTGAAAGAACGATGAGCTCTAAGACTGATCAAGACCCGTGTCAATCACGGGGTCGTTCGGAGACTTACTTTTTTATTGTATTTTTCAATGAAAACCACCTGAAATTTTGATTAGGAGAACATATTTTAGGCACACTGCGCCATGTCACCTGTCGCCAACGCTTGCCGCGTTGTCTGCATTGCTAAAGTGTATTCAAGAGCGAAGGTAAAAATTGCAACGAAGGAGTTTGTCACATGTGCGGATGCAACAAATGTTCAAAATAGTCGGAATAGCTTTTCCCGTAGAAGGAAACATTTTGAACATTTTAGAGTCATGTGAGAAACTGTATACAACTTGAAAACGTGTTGATAGCAAATGAAAATACATTTCCGTCGTTTATGAAGAGCTAATATGAACAGTGGAGAGAAAATGATGTTACCCTTATTGCATTTTTGCAGTAATTCAACATTTGATTTTAGCTAGTTAAAGCGATCTTGAATCACTAAACATACTAGGAAATTGAAAGTTGTTTAAACTAAACAATTAACTTATGGGTTATTTGTGTTAATTAAGGTTTTATTTGTGACCCAAAGCCATTCGACGTTTTTCTAATTTTCCATTGACTTAATTACGTCGTAATTTCGGGGAAACAAAGAACATATGCCAAAGCGCCAGTAATTATCATTGGTATAATTTTGCATCCACAAACAAGGATTGTATTTCCCATTAAGTTTCAATGTGATTAATTGAAATGGACTGTGTGTCAAAATTACCGGAAGAATCGTCAATAACATCGCATTACGACTAGACGATTTTCATGCTTACCGTCAATTATTAGCCAAAATACAAGAGTTCGGCACAATTAACCTGGTAGAGATCATCACGATATAATCTCGCTTGTTAGGAACAATTGAGAGTAATTTTATCTACGTATTAACATTTTTAAAGAATTTATAATGCAAATTCGAATTATGTGTGATAATGAAAGTGAACAGTTAGACGCGAAGGCTTTGTTTCATGGCGCATGCAACAACAATGGGAAAGATAGAAAGACCATTGTCGTTGATGTACAGTGGCAGACAATTTGATGATTGAAACAACAGAATGTATTGGTCACAATTATAGGGAAGGATATCGTAAAGGTGAAGAAGGCGTAATAAGTTATCGACAATTGTAAAGTGTCATTTCATAATTAGAAGAAAAGTAACCCTACAAAGATATTTGAGATATTTCCTACAATCATTTCTTCACACAAACGCCTTTAAATATTATGAAAACCAGTATGTTATTCTAACACATAACAGATCCAACGAAAACTTTTGAAGTGCAAAATAAACATCAGAAACTCAGATGTCCTAGACCAAGAATAAGAAACTCCTATTGCATTGATCGAGGATAAAATCGTATTGCGTCTTTTGTACAATGATTATAGCTAATTCTGGAAAAGCTGCAGTTTTCGCGATTATGTTATTTAATATATGAATTTGAAAAATGAAAACCCTTACCATCATATTTCACTATTGAGTTTTTCTTGAGTGCCAGAACTCCTTACCCCTCTTTTCCATTACTTAATTTATTATGAATAAAATGTTACAATCAATTTAATTGGCAAACATTTGATATCAAAACTTGTTTTCACACGCAATAGTAATAACTTTCTACGGGAAATAAACAAGCATGTTTGATTCGACAGTCCTGCTGAAGAAACAAATAAACCCAAATTCTTATCAAGTCTATCGATAAAAAAAAATTCGTGATCTTGTGCACACTGATGAGTCATCATCAAATATATTTCGGCTAGAGCCACTGGACCGTTCCGATGACAAAAATGTATAGTTCTGGCTGTTGAGCTCTCATCTTTTGTAGAGATATCCTCTGTTCCCTTCTACAGAATTGTGCTCTGACGGCAGGCTGCATTAATGAATCGGTTCCCGATTCATTAATTGTAGATGTTCAAGCAATTTTTGCCAGGATTATATTATTGTCATTTCTAATTCCAGATGGGTATCTTAATTTATCTGTATAGCTAGTACCTACTTTAAAAGACTGACAGAGCACTATCAACTTTAACATAGTGCCCAGTACACCTTTCATGTGCCCTGTTGTTGATATACTGAAGTTTCTTTTCAAAATATTAGAATTATGTTGTGAAATGTCACTCCCAACATAATTAAAACGATTAACTCGTTTTTATTGTTAATTATAATTTTGGTCCAATTTGTTTCTTTTTCTTAAAATTCTTGTGGCTTAAACGCCAAAACAGCCAGTGACAGGCAGAGGTTGACGAACGGGTGCTGCTGTTGTTGGACGTAGAACTAGAGTTCGGACGGTGGTGGTAGCGGTGGGGACGGTGGCAATGGCGATTATGGAGGTATATGGGAGTGGCTGCGACGACGGCGACGGTGAGGGCAGAGGTTGCTGTAGCAGATTGCAGGGGTGGCGGAGGTTACGGCAGAGGCGGCGGTGGAGTTGACGGCAGTGGGTGCGAAGACGGCGAAAGGGTAGCGGAGGTGACGGTGGTGGCGACGGCGGTGGTGATGGTGGCGGTGACGGTGGTGGCGGAGGTGACGTTGGTGGCGGACGTGACGGTGGTGACGGACGTGACGGTGGTGGTGGATCTGACGATAGTGGCGGTGCTGACGGTGGTGGCGGTGGTGACGGCGGTGGCAGCTGTGACGGTGGTGCCGACGGTGATGGCGGTGACGGCGGTGATACAGTGGCAGTGGCGGCGATGGCGATGGAGGCAGTTGTGGGGGTGACGGCGTTGGTGGCAGTGCCGGCGGAATCGGTGGCGGTGGCAGTGGGAGTGGCGGCGGGAGTGGCGCTTCGGGAGCGAGGAGCGTCGGGACGCTTTCCTGTTCTTTCGCAGGAGTTTGCCCTCGCAGAGGTAACGTCAACACCAAGCGCCTTCTGCAGGTCGGAGCGAGTAGCGTGCGGGAGGTGGCGAAAGCGGCGGCGACGGACGGCCAACAAAGAGATAGCGAGGCTGCGCCAAGGTGGCAGAAGAAAGATAGAGAACAGTGCATGGTGAAGAAAGTAAAACAATTTATGCCTGTAGTTAATATGTAAGTAAGCCCGCACATCAGTTGAAGTCGAATACACAGAGAGTCTCTTTTAAGAAATATTAATTATAAATATGACTCTTCCTTTCATTTTGTTGTGTTATCTAGAGCACCTGCGCCCACTTACATAATTAAGCTTTCCGCTTTTACTGATTCTTAGAAACATACAAAACAACTTAGGATCGGAAAGTTGTGTGTTACAATTACTAACTCAAACTTTTTAACCTTTGAGAGTTTTACAACTGTTTGTTTTGACGTGTATCTGCTTATATTTTCGATGTAATGTGTGATTCAATGATTACATTAACTTTATCTGTGAAAATGGCTTTACTTTTATGATAAAGAGAACAAGAGGTTAGAGACAGTTATTGTCTTAACATAAAATGTTCATTGATGCAGGGAGAAGCTCTAAACAAATATACTTATACAATAGCAATGATTCCAAAGCCGGAAATAAAGCAATTTGAATAATTAAATAATAATTATCCTCTGAAAATGAAGACTTCATTTAATATTAACACCAAATGCCAGACTCTCTCTTGAAATCGCAAAAATGAGTAAATTCGTAGAAATGGCATTCGAGAAGAAAGAAAAGTCAGTTCACTATATTCTTCTATCTTCACAGTTAAATTAATTTCCACACAATACGAAATACTACTGTAATATCAGAAATTTTAACTTACTGTTTGCTTTGATGTTTAGATGGTAATAGTTACGAGATACCCTAGACAATTAAAACTTGAAAACGTGACAGTAGCAATAGCGGAGAAGAAACAGAATTATTTCTGTTTGACGGAATTAGCTTTCTGTGTGAAACGATGCGGATTCCGAATGTTTCGAGTAAAGAACTCACAGTTGCAGGCACGTATAAAATATATTTTTGAATCAATTTAATGAACGTTAAATGGATTGACAGTGAAAAAGTGGCGAGTCAAAGAAACAAAAACGAAAAGAAATTCGAAACCAATGTAGGCGGGTGTTGGGGTAGTGTAAGTGAAACAATGAGAGACCACGGAAAAATGAAATCAAATGAGTGAAAACTGCAATGAACTCAAAGTCAAGATGATTAAGAGATTTGGAAGACATGAATCAGAGACAACGAAAGGAAATCGAGGTGAGGTGAAGACACGTAAAAATAAACAAACGCCGGAAACACTGGCTCCTCCATAGCTTATCTACCTCAAGTAAAAATCCAACAGTTTTTGGCTAATTCCTAACAACTCATGAAAATCAAGAACAACGCTAGGTTTTTAACACACATTAAGAAAATGTAATAAAATTAGCAAAGACCTATTTTCGAGCTACCTATATACGCTCCACGCGCCGCTTGCAAACAGAAACGTGCACAATGCAAACAGCACAAATGGGCGAAGCGGCGGAGGCGGAGGCGGTGCCGCCGGCACGCCCGACGGAGGCCGCTGGGTTGGAGGGGCTCGCTCCAAGCCGAGAGCGCGTGCCGCCGGCACGTCCGGGGCTCGAACCACGGTGCGACCTGATTTACTGGCGCCACCACTGGGACGGTGCGGAACCAAGGGCGAGTAGAGTGAGTTAATTCGCTGCACGTGAGTACGGTAATTTATTACTCCCGTAAGTGTAGTGTATGTGCCCTATCTTTTTGTTAGGACACTGATCCGGCATTCACCACATACTGGTCGGAGAAACCACGCGAAACTAGCGATCTGATCCGATCCGCTGTAATGCTCCATCAGGCAGTAGTTGATCTCTATCCAGCAATGAAGCTAGAGTAGAAAATACCTCGCTGACGGGACTCGAATCCTAGAATTCACTGTGAACGTTGCTGCACAGGTAATCGTGTTGCCGCTGGAATATAGCAGCCAGGCAAGAGTGAGAGGAATAGACGGGATGTCGGCATCCGGGAATTACATCGAGCATAGAGTAGTTGTAAACCGTTCCGTTGTAATACATTTCATTCCAATCCGCTTAGTATCATTGTTACCTTGTATTCCATTACGTTACATTTCATTCCAAGCCTTTCTGTTACTTCCAATTCGTTTCAGATCAATTTTATTCTTTTACATTTCATTCCACTCATTTATATTCCATTCCATTCATTTACATTTCATTGCATTCCATTCCTTTACGTTTCATTCCATTCCTTTATGTTTCATACCATTTCTTTACGTTTCATTCCATTTCTTTATGTTTCATTCCATTTCTTTATGTTTCATTCCATTTCTCTATAGTTCATTTCATTCCTTTCATTTCATTCCTTTATAATTTCTTCCAACACTTTACATTCAATTCTATTTCTTTTCACTCTGTTTCGTGACCTTCCTTTCCATTACGATCAGTACCATCTCATCTCCTTCCGATCTCTTCTGTTCCGACCCTGTCCGCCTTTCTCATTACTTTCATTTCGTCTCGTCAAGCCCCGTTCGTCCCGTTCCACTGCATTTTGCCCCACCGCGAACCTATCCGTCGCGTCCCGTTCCGCCCGCCCCCAGGCGTCCGCCGCGCGAGGCTGGGCTGGCGCAGCGCGTCCGTCACGCGGCGGGCGGCGCGCGGCGCTGGCAGCGACGAGCCGCCGAATCGCCGCGCGCCGTATTTCCGGGCTACTTTATCGCGAGGGGGAGGGGGAGGGGAAGGGGGCGGTGGAGGCGGCGCCGCGCCCCGCTCCGCTCCGACGTTTATGGAGACGGAAGGGAGGGTCTCCGCGGCGGTGATGCGTTTTTCGCGGGGAACGGACGGCCACGGCGCCTCCGCCGCAGGGCGGACGAATTCCTAGCAAACGCGCAGTAGAAGAACAGGACTGGTAAGAAAGAAACGAGTGGCGCTACAGTCTCGCATATGAAAGCAAGCATGAGTGCGTGTGTATGAGCGTGCCGTGCCAATTGGATTTAAACTCGAGACAGTTCGCAACGCGCGCCGACAGTCGGCCATTCAAAGAGTGCACAACATTCTCCCGCTTAAAAAGAATGTTTAAAGTCTCTATTTCACTAAAATCTCTATTTCACTCAAAATTACATGTAATTTTTATATGTCTACGTTTTTAGCACAAATTTATGAAAACTTACAAGCGTGTCATCATCGGACCATTCTCAATATGCAAAGAGGCAGCCGTGTTGATTTATGTAATCCAAGTTTACTTTGGAACGCTCAATTTTTTTTATACGTCTGTGACTCATTTGAGGAATGCGCAAGGCGAAGTCTACTTTCAAGGTTCCAATCAATGAATAGGTTAGTACTAGTTTCCCTGAATGAGTGCCGGAAAAATTTAGGTTCTTAGAAATTTGATTTCAAAAAATCAAAGTTAAACTGAATCAAGGAGTCATTAACCAAATACGTGTTATGCGTTAATTTAACATGAACTAAGAAGAATTCTTCATAGACATCTATTGAAACATTATTCAAAATATATATTTACTGTATTGTATGGGAAATACTAAAAAAAATAATACATTTCTTTTCCATTGAGTAGCGAGTTATTAAAATAATATGTTTTTAAATAAAACTTCATCTGAAAAAACAAGCTGCAAATATTCACGAACTCTTGAGATTTCAAGAAACACCAGGTGTACTAAATCCACCACAACCTTTCCCCACTACGTAAATATATTGCTGTTACTTTAATTCGCACTAACCTATTCCACGTACTTCAAATCCTATTTACGACTCAACGCCAATGCGGCCGCCTCTAGAATCCACAACTTCTATTTGCTACTTCAGAATTCTGAGCGAACGCTTAAACAAATTAGCATCAGCAACACGTGAACTCCGCCAACATCTCCAGGAAATAAAAACCAAACAAACCGGCTCTCGGGTTTCCGCAGCACAGCAGATCCTCCGCGGAGTTCGAAACGAGAACCTCTCGCAAATTAGACAGCAAACATTTGCGCCGGTTCCTGCGTAGCGGCCGGGGGGGGAGGGGGGAGGGGCGGGGCAGGATGACGCTGCGCGTGCCCGCCATTGTTTCCGGGGGGCCTCTACGTGTCCATCTGGCGGATTCTTCGCGAGCGCGCCCCAGGCTGCAGCAGCAGCGCCGACCCTCCCGTTAACGAAGGTCGACGAAGAAAGGACGGCGCCGGATCCGCGGCGGTTGGCTGGGTGGGTGGGGGGTCGCTGGGGAAGGGGCACGAAGGGCTGAATTGAAGAGGGAACGGGCGCGGTGGGCTTGGCCCCGAAGGGCGGTGGTGCTCGAAAATCGAGAGCGCGGGAGGAGAGTGGGCTAGCAGTGAGTAGACGACGAGCGGGGATTGGGTGGGATAGGACAGGGATGGGCAGGCGTAATGTGAGCGGACCCCGAGGAAACGGCGGGATAAAACAAATGGGTGAACACAGCGTGGTGAAATGAATAGCGCGTATTATAAGGATTTGGAAACACTAGAATTGGGTTGGGTGAATTGGGATAGAAAGATGCAGTAGTATCGTGTGAGTTGTTATGGGAGAAATGAAAGATGAATGACGTGAATGTTTCGAGATGAGTGTACAATTTATTCTAAGGGCTGAAAGAGTGGTTCAGAATCAGTGGGTTAGGCCTGCCAGTAAAGTCGATAGAAAGAACGATGAACGAGGAAGGAATACGAAGTTGATTAAGTCGGATGGGAATTGGGAGTGATGGGTAGGGACGTTTGGCAGTCTGGTAGATGGGTGGTTGTGCGAGTGGATGGGTGAAAGAGTGGATGCTTGGATGGGTGAAATGGTGGTGTGAGGGACGGGCGGGCCGCTGTGTGGGAGTCGTTTGACAGTGTGGTTGGGGTGTGCAGGGAAGGCGAGTTGGGTGGGGGGAGGTGGGGTGGGGAGGGCAGAACTCAGTCGGGGCTTGTGCGGGAAGCGGAGACTCGTTCGAAGCCGCCAGCGTTTTCTATATACTATTTACTCGCCGTAATGAGATCGCGCGGACGTAGGTGGCAGGGCTGGCGGGCTGTGGGACCCAATTAGTGGGGGAAGGCCCGCGGGCGGACACTTCATTAACGCGGCGGCGGTGGAAGCGCAAGGTAAGGGAGGGGAGAATGGGAAGGGGTGGGATGGGGAGCAGGCGGGGAGGGGTCAGGGGGTGGAGGAAGGACTATTGTGGACACCAGACGGTTCAGGACCTCGCTGAAGGAGACAGCTCCCTTCCTAGATTGTTGCTGGGAACGTCCTGTGGCTGAGATGATGAGCTTTTTAGAGGCGTGACCTCAATATCACGAACCTATACTGAAGATTGGTAAGAAATATAAGGTGATAAAATGGGACCATTAAAACAAAAGTCAGCAAAGAAGATATGCCTAGTTCACGAGTGATCTATTATTTCTGGAAGAATAAAATGTAGTGGAATAAATGGGTGGAATGAGGAAGAGAATCTTTCGTGGTGAGTTCCAAAGAAAGGGAGAGAGCAAATATGTAATGATTAAAATGGACGTAATTACATTGATGAAATTCTGTGGAAAACGTCTAAATGCATCTCCAATTACATGTAAACATGCATCTGAATAGCTGCGACCTAAATAACAAGCAGAAGGTACGTGGTTGTTGAAGTCATATATTTCCCATATTCCAGATGATTTTGGTAAATGTAAGCGAATTAACTGCATTTGAAGATGAGAGGGAGAGAGTGGGAGGGGGAAGAGAGAGGAAGGGAGAGGGGGGGACGCGAGGGTAATATAATAATGTACCCACAAACACACGGCAAAAGGATGTGGAAGGGGTGTGGCGCCCCGGTTACATGCTCTGCCCCAATTAGGGGCGCCGACGTGAAACAAAGCACCAAAGATACTGTAGCCGTTGCTGCAGGGGACTGCAACAGAACGGAGAATTACTCTCCAGCTCTCTTTCTGTACTGCGAACTAGAATGGAGCGTTGCTTATTTTCTTCACTGAAGTCGACCAAATGTGGAAGCAGAGGTCCAAGATACGTTATTTTTATTTCTTCCCAAACCATTTTTTATGGTGTGCGATAAGTAATTTTATGTTGGTACTATAATTGAAATGAGAAATTAAAAAAGAAAAAAAAATAGACAAATTGAAATAAAGAATATCAAAATATGGTCCATTCTACAGTAAAATAACGAATTTACAATTTCTTTTAGCAAGTTTTGTATTATGACCAAATACAAATTCTCTATTGTGCACTAAAATACTTCAAAAGTAAGTAATTGAATAGTTATTTGCAATTGCCTTTTATTTCACACCCTTTTATGAAAGTGTTTTTCACTTGCATAAACTTAATTTTGAAACAGGATATTTGAAGCTTTACATATCGTTAATTTTGAATGTGATTATTGTAATAAATCAATGTGATTTAATATTGCAGGAAACCGAAAACTTCATTACATTTGGACTCCAACCCTTTTGGTTCAATTGCCTAAAACAGAAAGTTTCATATTGTTCAAAACGTCAAGTAATATCTGGGTAAAACGTATGGCAAACTTACAAGACTTTCCGAAGGCAGCAAAATATGGCGTGTCATGTTTCTATAGTTCGATGCATAGAAACGTACATTTTTCAAGAAAAATATATATCAGAGGTATCGTTGCCAGATGAGACCAAAAACTTTAAAAGACATGTTATGAATAGCTAGCAACAGAGGACAGATAATATAAACTCGAGTTAGTAAAAGAAACATAACGGCGATAAGGTGAGAAAAAAATAAGACACCATATCGCCCGTCGACTGCGAAAGCAGCTTGCAGGAACGCCGAGAGAATATTTGTAGGAGATATTTTGGGCGTCTCGAATGAAAACAGGAATTGAGTTTGACATGTGGAGAGCGATATCTCCCGGACGCGCGCGTACGAGCAAGATTCCGCCTCGAAATCTCGTGAACGGAGGGAATCTGCAACATAAACGTGTTATTGGCAAAGTGATGAAGCTCGAAGTGTCGCCCGTGTCTTTGGCGGGTCTACGCCTTGCTCGAGGAGCGACCCGGCCGCCCAAAAGCGACGACGAAGGTGAGAGGAGAAAGAAAATAAGGGAAAGAAATGAGACAGAGAGAGGGGGGAGAGATTGGGCGTGGGATGTAAGAGAAAGCGACGCGAGCTCAGAAACGGGGCGGCGACGGCGGCGGCACCTCGACTGTCAGGTGTCGGCGTCGAGCCAGGCATCTTGCAAAGAGCCCCAATGAAAACGGAGAACGCACACACTGCTTCATTCCCTTAGAGAGAACTTCGCGAACGTAAAGGTTTTATGAAGGAAAAAGCGAGTCGTGTTTCCATGAGGATGGGCGTCACACATCAAAGATCTCGACAGATTGAGACGGGAAAATAAAAATGCCAACATCTTGTCATCACATAAAATAGGATTTAAGTATTCCTTTCAAAGGCACTTGACTTTCAGTCCCCTTCCCAGTGTTGGATCCTCCTACATGTTTGTTTTCCTTTTTTCGGATGCCGCGCCACTTCTCAACAGCATTTACGCCGCGTCTTGAAAAATTAATAAGCTTCTCCAGTAAAATAAATGCGCTGTTTTTGATCAAGGCCGCGTCCTGACCGGGGGCGTTCGGAGAGCAGTGGCCATAACGGCCGGATAAAAACGATTCCGCCGAGTTAGAAGCACAAAAGACTCATAGGCAATTTACGACGGGGAGATGGGGGGGAGGGTCAGCGAAGAAGCTAGTGGGTCCCTAGGGAGGTTGAGGGTGGGGGGTGGGGTGGGAGGGACGGGCTTGCGAAGGGCATTAGCGGTGGCGCTGAGGCCAGCAACGCTGCGGAGCCTCGGGCGGCGAGTGATGGATCCGTCTCAGTGGACGACCTCGCCGCCCCCGTCACCGTCGCCCTCGCCCTTGCCACCGCCACCGCAACCCCCCACCGCCTCCGCCGCCAAGGGAGAACCGCGCGCCGTCCACAGCGACGTTCACCTCACTGCAGCTTTAGCGCTGCGCCGTTCCGCTTACGCTAGGAGCATGAACAGGCTGTTTCGAAAGTTAGATAGATGGATAAATTTATTCTGCAAATAGTTACAATAACTGGTGACAAAATTTGATAATAATACTATTAATAATATTATAATGATAATAATACAATGAAATAATACAATAACAATGATACAAAAATACTGTAATAACAATACAAAAATAATATACAACATAACAAATGATTAGTAAGCCAAAGAAATAAAAGAAAATGCGAACCACAGCAGCAGAACTATTGCATAAATTTTGGGTACGAAATTGCTTATTTTTTTCCAATTCACTTCACCTTACACTAAGTTGCTTTCCATACCTAACCGATTTTACTTGTTGTTGTTAATCAAACCGCATACTCCTATGATATTATTGTGTAGTCGTTTTTGCTTAATTTTTCTTATTTTACCACCTGCACATTTGTATTTCTGCACCCTCCCTTTTTACGGCACTTGCTACTCGAAACTCTACCTTATATAGCTGACTTTCAACATATTTTTGTTATGAGGATTTTTCACAATGAATTTGGAATTTTCCTCTCACAGAGAAAGTTCGTACACAAACGGATGTTACAAACATAGTCTGCAAAAGAGAGGTGTTCACAAGGGGAATGGTGGCTAGTATCATCAATTGATTCTAGGAAATCGTTTTCAATACACAGATATGTGAAAATTAAAAGGTTTTGTTAATATATTACTACTTACTATCAAGCGAGTTCCTCAGACTTGACACTGGACATTGACAAATAAATGCACTCGTAGATTGCTTATAGAGAAAAAAATACTTGAGGCACCCAGCGGGACAACAGCTATATACAAACCGAGGTACTTTGCGATACACACTGACGTTTTTGCACCGCTCTCACACTTGCACTCTCATATTCTTCGAATGAATAAAAAAGTATGAAAGGTTTGTTGGATATTTTTATTTGCATACGCGCGGATTCTGCTAGTTTAATTTCTGTTTGCGCTCGAAAAAGCGGGTTCCTAAATGAATGTTAGTAATGTGGTCAACTTCCAGGAAATACTAAAATAAACTATTCTTTTGATTTCAGTGTTGAATTCCACAGTTTTCTATGAGGCATGGATTTTGCACGAAAATACATTCAACCCTTCAACACACATGTTCATCCTCTTTATTCATCACTAGCTGAAATTCCCCGCGTTGCCGGAATATTTATCATAGGTAATACCACGAGTGCTTTGGAAATTATCGATACATCAACTCGCGAAGGGAGGAAGCTATGTTGACATGTAACTTCTCACACATATCAGGGTTAAAGTATAATGTTGCTGTTCCAAAGACGGCTAAGAATGGTGCAATTTGGAGGAGAATCATCCAATTTTATAGCCAAAAATTGGGACGACTCTATGAATGGATGGGTGGTGAATGTAAGCATCATGCGTAACTCTATCAGATTAGAAGCTTTTGATATCAAACTTAATAAATACATTACGAGAAAGATTTCGTTGTGTTGCTCCGGATATGGAGATATTTTAATTTGGGGGGGGGCGGCTATGTGAAGCCCTTGTGATAATTTAAAAGTTTTCTGAAAAATATAGTTTTTTCTTTAAATTATTTGCTTGAATAGAAGAAACTAGATTTATAAATACGGTAAGAAATTGTTTTTTAATGTAAATCTCTGACATATTAAAATAGCGAAACTTAACATTTATTCACTAACCTTGTCCTATACAAATATTAAAACAAGAGAGTTTTTTCAATGCAATTTATCTCTCAATTTTAGATATTAGAATGATGTCATGCACATTTCTAAATGAATAATTATTGGGTAATATAGGAGGAAGAAATTGCTTGTACCACATTTTCTCTATACATACTGTTGCTAATTTCCAATATTTCCTCGACTCGTTACAAAGGGATGTAGTAATGAAGCACATATTTTAAATGGTTAATTTTGCATTGAACAGAATCAAATTTGCAAAATTTACATTTTAATTATCGAAATTTCAGTGTTTTACTTGCTTAACGTGAAATAACACTTCTAGAGGCATAAATAAACTTGAATGTATTAATCAAAACGCACATATTTCTCTAAAACCTTCCTTCTCATTTAACTCTGTAATTAAACATTATTTCTAAAAAGCCTCCGGAGGCATAAAATTAAGTGTAGAAGTGTTTAATCTGCAAATAAATGTACAGATATTGTAATGTCGTTAACACACATTTCATCCACACGGGCTACTTAATGTTTGTCTCATCTTCAGGAGACTTCTGAAAAACGTTATACTGAATTATAGGTAAAACTATACTAGACAGAATGCAGTTTGATAGTTGATTGATAGTTCAAAAGCGAAACGTTCAAGAATGAAACATTTGATACACTTAAAGTTGAGAAAAATTTGCAACTCTTTAATAACTAATAAGAATTTCTTTGCTAAATTTTCTAAAAGGGACATCGAAGTTAGGATTATTGGCCCAATAAAACTGAAGAACAACTTTAGTTTCAAGATGTTCAACACATTCCTCAGGTACTGTCTGAGTACTGAAAAGTTGTATACCCTTCGCCATCAGCAGCGGAGGTAGCGGAAATCAAACCGACTTCTCATCCTGTGTTCACTTTTAGCGACAGTTGGTACATCCAGCTAGAGAAAATTGGACCTGGCCTTCATCCCCCTCTTTCCCGAGCCTTTGCCGCTTCCTCCTCCCCCTCCCCTTCCCCTTCCCTTCCCTTCCCTTCCCTCCCCCCTACGGTCCACGCCACGCGCGGGCGCTCAGGGAGCAAGACAAATGGCCGTCGCGACACGGCGCATGCGCCGCACTCAACTTTTCCAATCTTACAAGATTCGGAAACGGAGCCCCTCGGCCGCGCGACAGAAACAAACCGCGGACCCCTGCGCACATCCCTTCCCGGCGAGGAAGTGCGGCTGTGCGGTTGCCATTCGGGCGCCGGAGATCTCTCGAGGGGTTCCGCGGAAAGCACTTACCGCTCAGGTTGTCCGACGTGTTTGGGAACTGGAACTCGCAAAGATGTTATTACCTAAGGTGCTATTTGCTAGTGACAAAACATTGTATAGTTAAATAATTTAATAACAGGCTGAGGTGGCTCAGGGCATCAAGTGATGCCTCCTACAAGGACATCTCTGAGCTTCAGAGTCCCAATGATGACAGGAACTTGTACACTAGCTCGATAGCTAGGTCGAATTCATCGTTGCTTAGAGATGAATTCTAGTGTGTGGCTGCCCTGATCGGTAGTTTACCGGGGTTTCTTCAATGAATACCAGGCCTAAATGACGGAGCCGGACCTTTCACTCACACACACTTAAATGTACCACTCAATCACATATGTCGGTAGACTTGTTGTGAGCCTAGAGTTTTTCCCGGCTGAGGGAGTGCCTCCATTGTGGGAGATAACTGGTTAGGAAAACCCTGAAACCAGACGTTTAGGTTGGCACTGGATATCACCATCCAGTGAGAGAAATTTCACCTCCCTTAATAAAACATGTACTACTTACGAGAATAATGACCATAGCAGTTGTCACGCCTAGAAATATAAAATCATTTACATCAATTAAATAATGTATGATTTCTTCCACAAGTAGCAAAATCATTTTCACCAACCTAATAACATGAAGAACGTTATGATACATATAATCATGCCTTATGAGAAGTTTTTTGAAAACGCTTCATTGATGCAAAAAATAAAGAAAATTGTAAAAGACAGCAAGTAGTACCTAGTAAAATTCCGGTCGTCATATTTCCTAGTTGATCTAGAGTAGGAATTTACTTTCGTCGGTTGACTGACATTTGTTTACTTTTCTATAAATTGCAAGTTCTAAATAAAATTTCAAATCAAAGGAGGGATTTTCTTAGAATTAATATTTACAATTGTCCCACATAATTTACATTAGTAATCTATAATATCCTCATTCATGATTGTAACCACACGCTATGTTTCTGCATGTTCACTAAAGGAGAAAAATATAAAACCCGGGAGAAATGATGCAATTAAAAAAAATCAAAGTAACCCTCTGAGGATCGTCATCAATCACACATAAAAAATAGTATTGGAGTCGTCGAGACGTGGTTGACTGGTCCCTGCAGAGGTTAGTTCGTGTTTTCTTCAGATTAATAAGGTTAAGTTGCATTATTTAAAAGTTAAAATACACAAAGATAAATGTTTAGTTCAGACAATTAATCACGTAGTTTGTACTATACGATATCGAGTATTTTGGAAGAATCAAGTGCTTAGTCACGATCAGGAATCTGCTGTTTAATTAAACACACTAATGTACCTATAGTAATGTTCACTAAACAGGTCGTACCCCGTGTCGCACCTAGTGGAAATAACTAAACCAATCACTGCATTGACTAACACATTGGATAATATTTACTAAACACATTGCAATTAAAATTGCGAATACGAACAAATACTTCGTTTCTATCCCTTCAGGCAGATAGGTAGTAATTGCGGTTCCGGAGCGGTCACCCATCAAAAGGCCCTGGACGCTCCTAGTTCCTTAACCTCGTTTACCTGACAGACCCTAGCCAAGCAGAATAGTTACGGACTGCTGGCTGACGACATTTGGCTACCGACAGTGTTACTACATTAGTTTAGCAATACAACACAACTACTTAAAATCACTAAGAACTAAACACTGCCATTAATATAGCATATAAAACTATATACAGTGTTGATTTTTCGCGCTTACGAATTAGTGTTTAGTAAGTCTGACGACATGAAACGCAGATCTCACCGAATGATTTTATCTACGACACAAGTTTAGTACCTCTGACAATTCTCTTTGTTCATTCACTTATGACTTTATATTATCTGATTTACTAAACGAAACTAAAGCATGTTTAATGAATCATACCACACGAGTAATAGTCTTTACTATACGATCGCTTACTAATCACATTTAGTACATTGTACTACATTTCTCTCAGTGTTTATCAACTGTAGCTAATAACTTCCGGTAAATGCGTGATGTGTGTGCTTTAATACGTCGCTAAAAACACGTAAACTAGGTGCATTCAATTCAAGTCTCAGAGCTGAATATATAAAAATCCTAACTACGGTTTTGTCATCATGAAAGAGAAAGCAACTTAGAAATATCGATAAGGATACTTCAAACTTTTCTCACTCACATTATGAAACCAAAATCTTCATTCCACCTAAACTCGCATCTAGCGGGTAATCCCATTATGACCATGTATTAATTACTTCTAATTGCGTCGAGAACAGACACCACTCCGCCTGCAAGCTAGACAAATTAACGGTGCAAAGCCGCAATTCCAAGAACTCGCTTCTGTCGAGCGCAGTCGCGAAATCTCCGAACCAGGTGTATCACGTATTCCCCACCGGCGACCAGCGACCACAGAATCTGCGCTTGTCCGCGCGGGGGTTCAGGAATGTCTCTAGCGCGAGTGCGCGCGCTTGCAGTTCGCGGAACAAGGCGGCGGCGGCGCCGAGCGCTCCATTACCGCAGTGCCCAGGGCTCTCGGGACGTAAATCAAGGCCCCGCGCGGGCTAAATACGTACTACATGTTTATTTGCGGCGCCCGCAGCCGATATCTCGCGCAAAGGAATGGTGGAGGAGGTGGCGTGGCGGCGAACGAGATCTTCCGGGGAATGGGAGCAGCGCGGAGAAATTAGGAACACGCAGAGGTGTAGAGAGCGGAAGCGAAGGAAGTTTTCGGAAAGGCGGGTGTAAGGATGACACATGGCTTCGTGTTACAATGGTGGTTCGGTGGCATGACGGTCAGCGTATTGAGTTTGCGGGTTCGAAACCTGTAGAAGCGGTGGATTGTTTAAGGTCGAAAAAACAAATCCTTCGTACATCTTCCTTCGGAGTGGAAGTAAAGACGATTGTCCCATGTTGTAGATTTACTGCATGTACAAGAACCTCCAACCTAAAATAAGCCTCTGAGCCAAATTCAAAATAGTATCTTTCATCGCCCGAGTAATACCTTCTTTCTCCGCTAGATGCTGAAAGGAATGTAGCAAAATTTGCGTGGTCAGACGGAAGAGCGGGCCTGATGGTCCGTGTCTCGTCACGTAACTAACATGATAGGCTGGAAATAGAAATGCTTTGTTTGACGTGCGGATTCCTAGCGTGGGATACAATCCCACACTTGCACTTGTACCGGGGGGAACAACTTCCTGGGGCGGGCACCTAGGGCTTCTTTCCTTTATCCGCACCCACCGCTCACGCACAAGTACGCCGATAAGCCGGTACCCAGTTAGCCCTCATGGCAACCTCCCCATACAATGCCTGGATAATGGACACATCAGACACTTTATTCTTTAGAAAGATTAGTTTTATGGCTAAAAAGGTGTTAAAATTACTAGAAACATCGCAAATCCCGAAGCTGTTTGTGTAAAAGGAAAGGACTTTTAAGCGACGAGTTCATTGTGTTACATAAGAAAGTTGGTATCGTCTTAGTTTGGGGTATATCTAGAATACAGAATATGTAAGTAGTTGTAGGAGTTAAAACTGGTGCAGGGACGTTGGAGTGAAGAAAGGTTTGCACTAAGTGTGCGTAGAGAAAGGAATGAGGGCGAAACTGGAAGAATAAGATACTGAAAATTGAGTGAGAATAACACTAAATGAGGATTGGTCAGTTTGTTTCTGAAACAGTTCGAGGGGAATATAAAATCATACGAGTATAAACGTTAGTGAAAAATAAATTAGCAAAGCTTATAAATATGAATAATGAAAATACAACTGGAAATATTAAGACGTCGAATCGGAACAAAATGTAGTGAATGGAGAAACTTGACTTTTTTTCTAGAAACAAACAACACAAAAGAAAAGTAACTACAAGTTTTTAACATACCACCCGGAGAACGTAATGTCATAAGAATCTACCACCAAAACAACATTTGCAAACGGAAAGCATAGTCACAGACTTCCAGGAGACATATAGCGAGAATAAGAGCTTGGGCGGGCGTGGCATGTGGTGGGTGGCGGGTTGGCAACGTGCGAAGCGAGCCTCTCGCCTCTCCCTCCCCTCCCCGACATTCCGCCACCTTCCGCCCCAGCCTCACACAAGCTCAGCCGCGTTCCATGTTTCAGGGCCTGCGGGCTCGGTCGCCTCCTGGGAAATGTCCCGTTGGCTTTTAAGTTAATTACGCAATAATTCATCGATAAACAACATGGACACGGAGAGCGTTATCATTACTTCGTGGGATTAGAATTTCGTAGACTTCATAGCGGTTTGCAATAAATATTACGTAAAATACGCGCTGGCGAACGAGACGCCGCAGGGCCCAACCAATGGGAGAACGCGCCTTCCAGGATCTCGACCCGCACGGGAAGGTGGGGAAGAGACCGCAGCTAGATAGAGTACGATGTAGGTGGGGGTCCAGTGAGCAGGTGAGAGTGTTGGTGGGGCTATGTTGGGTCTTGAGGCCGAGGCCGCGTGAGACCGCACGAAGTCGCCTGTAATCTTAATTTATCATCTTGTCGCTTTAACCCTTAGGGAGAGCACGGTGATAATTTTAATCAGGTTTTATGAACCATAAGAAATACGCGCTATGAAAGAGGTGCTCTTTGCGGGAGAAGGATTTATGAAGGAGAAAATTTAGCGGCGAATGTGTAAACAATTTTTGAAAATGATAGATGATGACTAAAGAATGAGGTCGTTAAATCGAAAAAGGACCTACAAAGTACAATGACGTTATTTCACGGAGTCTTCCTTTACAACAATATTCAAACACATGAGCGGGTGGTAAAATCAACTCTTAATTTATACGTGACACTGAAAGTATACATTTAATGTGAGACTGGACAAACAATTGAAATATATTGTTAACTAAATTACCAGAAAATACAGAATACTCAATTTGTACAGAGTACTACGACCATAAGCTTCATACTTTAGTAAATTTCAGCAAAATTTGAACGTCACCTGAAAACTTTGCATTATCAATATCTAGAGTTGTCGGATTAATGCCAACCAACTGACAACGTATGCCTGAGAGATATACCCAATTTGAGGCATGCATGCTGTGGTTAACTGTTTACTCTCGAGACGACGTGGGACATTTTTCTCCCCTTGATTATATCCATAAACTCTTCTATACCTCCGGAGTTTACAACACCTTTCCCATTCACCCTTCCCTGTAAGAGATTGCCAATAAACACGTTCGCAGGTGGTGTATTCGTCTAAATGAATCGGACTGTTCAAAATTAAATTTCTCAGGATATATTAATATTCCCAGAAAATAGTAAATTGCGATGTGAATGCAGCTGGAATATTGCCCGAGTGCATGGAGTAAGATACTACGAGCATTCATAAAGTCTGAAACGTGGTTTAACGCTGAAGACGAAAATGATAGTTTAGAGATTACACAAATAATGCTAAAAAAACGAAAAACGTGCATGTACTTTGATAAAAGTATCTCCCTGTACAAAGTTATTAACAAAAACATAATCCTAGAATGTTTTAATTCATGTTGGAATATTGTTACTTTTCTTCATAGCAGACACCTGAAAAGAGAGAAGCGGCGTGATTTACAACGAAAACGAGCTACAGCCAAAGGACCACGTCCTAATTCTGAATACATGACGCAGAAGAAGGGGAAGAAAAAAACATTCTTCCACTTTCAGGACATAAAACTCGTCTGAATTACCCTCCGACTAAAGAATAACTTTTTTACTATCCACTATTTCAAAAGAGGGGCGCTCCTTTCCTGGCGTTATTCGGTTAATAGGGCAGTAAAGCGTGGCAAAAGTTTCACAAGTCTTACATTAACATTTTCACTGCCGCCGTTTTTTCTGCTTTCGCATTATGAACATCGAAATTCGCTTTGTTAATACACATGGAGTTGTCTTCGACTGCGGCAAACTTCTGGGAGAGAAGGCACTCTCAAAGTCATTTCCCGGCGACTTGTTTCTAAAGGAAAGTAAACGAGGGCAATAAAAGAATTGGCGGCACTGGTGGGTGGTGTTCGTTCTTTTATTGAAAAAGCTACACCCAGCGCTACCTCATTTGACGTCTCGCGCGACTTTTTAACGTCCTTTTTGTTTCGCTTCACGCGAAATAGAATGCTTCTAGCCAGAGAAAAAATATTCTGAAAGCATTAACTTTCTCCGTCTTTCCTTTACTTCTTCATATTCAGAAGTGAAGACGAAGCACACTTCGTGAACATTTTTTCTTATTCTTTTTCAACCTTTCTTAAGATGTGCCCCGAAAATCTCTTTCATCAGTATTTCAAATACGCTTTCAACGTATATTATTTGTCTGGTTAAAAGGAAAGAAATATTTGTGCAAACGTGGAACTAAACTAAACTATTTGCCTTCTTCGTACTTTCACAAAATTGTACTATCAAAAATTTCACGCAATGTAAAATGTAACTATATGAGGTGATGAGTATAAGAAAATTCACTATTAATGTGTTAAATAAGTTTCTTTACAGGTTTCCCGTCATATTTTGATTCCTCAATATTTTTGAACAAATACAAGCTATTCTTTCACCATTATTCTTACATAATACGAGTTTATTTATATTATAAATATACTTGTATATTATATATTTATCATACAATACGAATATATTTATTTCATCATTATTCTTGCAAATATATAATCAAGTATTATATAATGAGGTGTATAAAGATCAACGTGAAGTTCTTGAGATTTCAATATCCGCTTTATTGGTGATACATTTTTTTTATTACAGGAATCCACTAAAATATCTCAAACTACATATATTTTTACCTTTGATTTATTATCTTGACAGTCATTTTCATGTTCTACAATTACTGTTTATTTTATATATACATGCATACAAGCAAACATACGTAAGTGTAAGTAAAATTCTCGATATTTTCGGACCGCTGTAGCTTGTTAGGATTGTAAAATGAGATTATTTTGAAAAGTTTGAAGACTCTTGCCCTAACCCACTTCTCGTCTCTGTACCGGCGGTGTTCTTGTACCTGCGCCCTCCACCGCTCCCACTACTTTGTCCAAGGCCTGCCTTGTCTCTCCCACCTCATACCCTTTGTCCCGTGCCTTAACCCCTCCCCAAAATCACCATCATCCCCGCCTACAACCCCGATCCTGTACCAACTCCACACGTTCCCCGCCTCACGTGCCGTCCCCGTCCCTTTTACCCTTTGCAACCCTTTTCCCTTCCCCTTCGACCCCTATTCCGCCCCCGTTCCCACACCCGCGCCCTCCGGCACCCGCGCCCCAGCGTGCAGGGGCCCGCCGTCGCCTCGTGACCTCCATGACCTGCGACCGAACACGAGAAAGGTGGGCCCCGCTCCTGAATATATGGTGGCAGGATAGGCCGGGGCGGCGCGGCACGGCCCGGCGCGGATTCAAGCGACCCGCGCGCTATCTGCGGCCAGCCGGACGAGATAACCGTAAATCTAGCCGCTGTATCGCGTTCTCTCATTATTACGCTTCCATTGTGCGACGTGTGGAACTAGGTGAAGATACCTGCTCATTATCTCAGATAACGGGTTGGTGCTGATGAATTATCGACGATTTATCGGGATTAAACGCAATCTCAACACAGCTGCAGTTATTATCGTGGCGATGGAACAAACAATTAGTGAGATGGACCGCATTTAATTTTTCAACATCTAGGCAGCATTTGCATGAAGAAATATATTTCCAGTAAAAAAATGCGTTAAAATTTTTAATATTTTTCCATTACAAAAGTAAAATAATTTTCAACAAATATCATCCCTGTATAGAGAAAATTGTACAAACATTTGTAGATGGTATAATATGGAATTTAACAAGAATAATGTAAATGAAAACACTGTATGCTCCAAGTTTTTCCACTTTTATTTTCTTTATCATAATTAGGTGAATTGAATTTTAACGTTACCGTGAATAATTGTATTCTCCGCTCATAATTTCTCTATCTTCTATTTCTCTGATGTACTCGTTCTCATTTGCAAGTTGCAAATGTTTTACCGCACAAACATTTCATTACATTTAAATTCAGAAGTAAAATAATATAAGTATATTAACTCCTCCTTCACTCAACGATAAACATTGTCAATTTCAGAATGCTTGGTAATTTGTTTTGATAATCTGTACTGTCAGAGTAATTCAGAACTATGACAACTTCTCAATATTTATGTTTTTACTTTGAACCTGCACTTAAAGCAGTCTATCACGAATGATTTCTGTCAAAAAGAAAGAGTTTGTAAAACGGTATATAAATTGTTGCAGAAAAAATAAATTAAAGAGGTGAAAGTGACACAGATGTACCGGAAAGTGTTTGCAATTTCTAGAAAAAGACGCACTTTCTAGCATCCCTCGACACTGAAACGTAGAAACTGGCCGGAGTGAAGAATCATAGAATGCAGGACACAACGCGATGGGGGCACTGGTCGTTCTCGGAGTATGACGGCTACTTTGCCAAAAAGCCAAACCGTATGAGAATAATTTTTATAGGATTTAATTTCATGGCTGAGTGACGAAGTTTATTGAGAAAAATTCTAAATATTCTAAAGGTTCTTGTTAAGAATGAATATTTCTACACAAAAATACACCATGTCTCAGAATAAACATTACAAAATTCCAGAACACTTTTCGGTGTCGAAGACGAGCACCTTGTGCCAATGACGATGTGGTGAGAAATTTCATGTATAACGAAGCTTCATTTGCCCTTGTTTGGTAGGAAATGCATTATGCAATGTATTTCGCAGGTCACGTTCTGGCATCGTCAGAGAGATTGCATATACCTGCCGAACAACTGTGCATGATGAATTGCCTAACAATCAAGGGCAACTGCCACATCTATAAAAGAAATTGCGAAAATAATTATTCTTGGAGAAAGTTACCTTTGATTGACTGATTGTTAGTGATTCTGGGCGCGTCAACTACTAGGGTCATTTGTCCCGCTAGTGCAGTACATGTTTTGCGCGGGTGTGGCAGTGATCTTCGATGGCGAGTTCTAGCGCTGACCTACCGTCGGCTAGCGGGGTTTTCCCCAACAATTTATCTCCCTTCAAGGGGACACCGCCCCTGCCGGGACAGGTACTGAACTCCCGACCGTTCTCCCGACATGAGTGGTAGTGTAGTGCCTATTAGTGCAAGTGTATGTAATAAGAGAGGATAGGATACGGAAGAGGTAGGAAAGATCATGCACGGTCCGTGGACCGTTTGTTAGAGCACTACTCGTGCATTCGCGTGGTGTTGATCGGAGAAACCACGGAACACTACCGAGCAGAGCAGACGGCCGCTAGAATTTTCCTCCAGACTGCGCCAGAATTCGACTTAGCTGACAAGCTAAAATCGAAAATCCTACCACTGTCGGGACTCGAACCTAGGACCTCCCGGTCAGACGGACTGCAATGACATTAGTTGATGCCCTGAGCCATCTCTCCCGGTTTATCCTCTTCGACCTTCTTACACATCTTAGACATTGTAACATGTATTTTGAGACACCCAGTATTCCATTTTCATCCATTCGTTACAGACTTTATCTCGCTCCGCAACGAAAACCAGAGATTCTTCACAGCCAGCCCGCGCAAGCACAAACGCACACCACGCGGGCAATCTCGCATAATCCCCTCATCAACGTCCCCGCCGCCCGGCGCGCGACCCCAACGGCCTCCGGAAGGGGCGGCGCACGACCGCCCGGGCGAGCGCGCGCGCGCGCGTCGATCGCCGATGAATCACGCGCCGCGCGACCGCAGCGCCTCCCGCGGCGGATGCCGGAAGCTCCGCCATCGGGGTGTGGGAGGGAGGGGGGCGGCACCGGTAATTGAAAGCGCGCCGAGGCCGAGGACGGCGGCCGAAGGGTGGGTTCGCGAACCCCTCAGTGCTCGCCCCGCCCCCCCCCCGGCAGGCGGAACCCGCGCGATCGACGCGTGCAGAGCTGGCGCAGATTTCTGGTCCACTCCTCGCCCTCTCCCTCGTACTTCGGGACGATTACGCGCACACAGTGCGCGGAAATTATTCCATTCCTGGTAACTATTAATGCTCCTTAGGATAAATATTATTATGACACTATATTATGTTACATTTTCAAATTATTGTAACATTTTTAAAATATATATCTCTTTATCAACATTCTATTGTTTTCTCAACAAATAATAATATTAACAATAATATGCAGTACATTAACTCTGCGTACATTGCACATTAATTCTAATTATCAGTACATTAATTCTTGCACCTGAAATTCATCGCAGTTGTCTGACTACAGAAGCATGAGTTCCCGAGGGTGTCAGTACTTCATGTTGTCAAAGAAACACATGTTTCTTAAAGGCAACTTGACTAATGCTGAACAATTTCTAATGCTTGGAAAATCCAATTATCTTCTAAACGTTAATAAAAATCTGTGTTAAATTTTCAAGAATAGGCATACTTTCTAAAACGCATTTTCTTTTAATATGAGCATACTACTTAGGTAGTGGAGACAAAAAATATTCTTTTAAAAAACGGCAAATTTTCGAAAAAAATCGTCCCTGATATTGAAAAAGTGGAAATGCAAGCTCCTGTAAGTAGTAATTGACTTTATCTGTTATTTTCTTTAGTCAAAATCTACGCGTTGTGCATCGTAAGTGGTTTATGAGATTTTTTATGAGATGCCTGAATATTTTGTAGGATTATTGCAATATTATGATACGAGTCTTAGGTGTTTGTTACTTACAAAATGAGAAAGTATATGCTGTTGTAGCTTTTTGAAAATATTTTGTATAAATGTAACTTATAAATCTGACCGTTGAGTTCATATCAGGCTCGAATATACAGCAGAGCCGCTAGTGGCAAACTGAAGACAGATTCTATGAATATTATTATACACAATTGGTTCTCAGCTTGTAGAATCTAGGTTTTGATGGTTCAGTTTGTGTTGATGTATTTGGTTAACAAATAATTAGTTTTGTACGAACAATTATAGGTGTGTTCCAGATTTAATAGGTAAATGCTGAAAGACAATAGGATTGCAAATTAATTCGTGTTGATTCACAAGACCATAGCCCATAGCATTTCAGTTCTCGATGTTTAATGTTGGAATTTCTATTTTAGAAAGGTGTGATCTGATTACTAATTAGTATAATACTTCGTGAAATTATTCTTATTGACAGTACAACATGCGGCGAATATTAATTCAATTACGATTTAATCTGATTTGTTTGTTTGGAAACGGATAAGAAATGGTAAGGTTCTAATTGTTGATATAAACTGATTCGCACTTCATGAGGTATGTTTAGCAAGGAGTTTTTCAAATGATGACTGAGAAGTGTTATGAAGACAGAAATTGTAATATTATAATATTATGTACCCGTTACTAATAATACAAGAAGATATGTGTTGTATATCACTAATGGTTTAAAATTGAAATGAAACTCACCCCTCTTAATGGTACCCTCTTAAGATGGAAAACACGATTTCACATCACCTCAAAAGCTTACAGAATGACTACGGAACTTCACAAAAAGCCACGTAGAGAAAACAATTGTTTGATTGAATAATGTTTAATGTTCAACTAAATAAACGCTTCAACTGTTATGGCCCTTGACGCCCAGGCCAAATAGTTGAAAACCCGAAACGTTTTTAGAACTTTCTCTCACACCAAAACTTCACTTCAAAACTAGCGCGTTTAACTCATCAGAACATTTTCGCCCGATCGTTGCGGAGAAATGAACCACAGCCCCGCAGGCTCGTGGCTCCCTCCGCAGCTAAAAGCTCCGAGTGCGCGAGCGGGAGCCCCCACGCAGATTTCAGCGGCGCTCCCTAGGCGCGTGGTGTGCGCTCGCGGCGCGGCGCGAGGCGGAGCGGCCGCCTCTAAATTCGTTACGGCGAATTAGAAGTCGGGGAGGGTCCTCGCGACCGCGGCGCGGCGCCGCCGGACGCAAGTCACGATAAATTATGGATTCAGTCGGCGGCGCAAGCGGCGAGGGCGGCGGCAGCGGTCTCAGGAGGCCCTGAAGGAGGCCCGGCCCTCTTCGGGTGGCGCAGGAGGCCTTGGGCGCGTTCGCAGTGGCAGGCGCTAGTCGCAGAACAGCAAAAGGATAGAAGTGAACGTTCAATGTTAATCGGTGGAACCAAAGTCGCTCGCAGCGCTCCATGTGGACTTGCAAAGAACTACGCGTAGAGTCCAGTCCCCGCCGTTCCACCCACCCACCTTTCATAATCTTATTTTACACATGAAAATTAATGGCTTAATACTTTCCATTTTTGTTTCCACTTTGTAATCCAGGAGGATGTCAACATAACGTAGACATGTAAACATTCTAATCATTATGAAGTGAATATTTAAAAACATGGTCAAAATAACAAATAATTCATTAAAACTTGTATTCAAATTGTTCAAATACCGTTGTTTTTAAGTAATTTAAAATACAATGGTCAAAGCACAAAGAATTGAAGAAATACGGAAAAACACAATGTATATGTATATGAATGTAAGAAATACTGAAAAATATTATTTGTAGGAGATCAAAATTCTTTCCTCCACCACAAGACAACCAGTAATTAATGGTGTCTGAGTGCAAACGAATGAATGAACATTAGAAAGAAACTAAGAAATCGTAGCATCCTTTTCTAACAAGGCGACTCAAATGGTATGGTTCTTTTTTGCCAGGTTTTGAATCTTACCTACACTCTGTATGGTGATAGCGTTCGGAAAGGTGGCTGGACGAAACGAAGAGCTCAATCGCGGTAAGAAATGACGCAACGATTTTTAAGGAGGGAAGTAAGCATGCGGTGAGGATGTATGGACACATGTTGCGTAGGTATGCGGGAAAGAATGTAGACCAGATATTAGATCTCTCTAGGCAAATAAGAAAGAAGAGGTGGAAAAGAATGCGTAAGTCAACTAGAAAAAAAATAAAACGTTTTGAATAGCTAATAATACACACCAGAAAAATTTTAAAAAGTGAAATTATAGAAAATGCTTAAAACCACTTTTAAATGCAATGTTGCTTGATACATTTAGATTGTTTTTTTGAAGGAAAATTGCCGCTCAGAGCCATTCTTCTTTAAGAACTAATACAGAATTTTTGGCTAGCCTCGTAATGGTTTACAAAAACAATCAATGACTAATACTAATGCCTAAAATAGTTCCAATTATATTTATTTTAATGCCAAATCTCACTAAAGTAGCAGAAATCCTGTGAAAGATTTCATTTACAATATCAAGATTATTGAAAACTGATGCTTTGTGTTTACACAGAAGCTTCATCAAAGACGATACGATGAAAAACGAGATCGGTGGCATACAATCTGAAAATCTTCATGTTTTCATTTTGTAGTGTTTCTAAACTCAAACACGTAACATTATGTTATGATTTGGAACAAACTCAAAATATGTTGTTTTCATTCAATTTACGGTGTGTTAAGTCTCACAATAGCAAATAATTTCCTCGAAACAGAGCATTCAAGAATAAATAAATTTGTAAAGTTGAAACATTTTTACCTTATTGTTTCGTGCAAACGCACGTACACTAGCTTAGAATTGAAAACGTGCAGTGACTGCACATGGCCCCGTCATCCTGTCCAAGTTCATCACAAGTCACCCTTCCCCAGCAAGACACATGGCCATCGTTGGCACACGAGCGACGGAAAATATGGACAGGTCCGGAAAGGTGGCATAAACAGCTTTGTGTTCCAGGCTTTCGTCTTTTCGTCCCTCCTTCCTTCCCTCCCTCCTCTAACCCCACCCCACCCCACCCAACCCACTCCGTCGCTAGCGGAAGCGCCGCCAAGTTCTTTGACTGCCGCGTCGAGCCGAGGGGGAGAGCTACGTGACAAATATTTGGTTTTCAAATTTCGCCGACGAGCATCGCGAAAGGTAGCGAGCGGCGGGCGCGTGCGAGCGAAGGCGCCGGAGAGCGCGGAACAGTGGCGCCGAGCGGGGATGGTAGGCGCGCCTCTGGGTAACGGAAGTCCAGCGAAGCCGAGAAAATGCACGGCAGCGCATGGAGAAGCAATGGAGGATAAGAATTGGGAAATAAAATAATTTAAAAAAATACTTGCGAAATCGTGGCTGAAGGCAATGAGAGTTAACATACCTTCTGAAATTTTGAACCTCTTGCTGTACTTCACTTAAGCTCTCTATAAAACTTTAACCTCCTTCCTGAACCTCACTAGAGGTTCCTCCTGAATCTCACTTAACCTCCCTTCTGAACATCACTTAACCTCCTTACTGAACATCACTTAACTTTCCTCCTGAATCTCACTTAACCTCCTTGCTGAACATCATTTAACCTCTCTACTGAACTTCATTTATTCTTCCTACTGAACAACCACATCGGAATTTCTGAATCTTCCTTCTGAACTTCCTGAACTTAGTACGAAATTTCCTCTTATCTCTTGAATCTCACTTAAGGGGAGTAACAAAGCAAAAATATAAAAACGTCGATATTTTAACTTTTTAGATTCATTTCAAATTTAGAATGTTTTTAATAAAATGATTCATTGCACATAGTCCAGCTCAAATACCGAGTGTCCTACTTATACCATTGTTGCAAGATCTGGAACTGTCATAAGAATGGCTACTCGTGTGGTTACAGTTGCTCGTTTGATGTGGCATAACTTCCGAACTAACCAATTAAGAAGACTGTGGTTTTCAAATACACATTAACCTGACTACAGTACGAGGCACTCACTATAAGGCGCTGTAAAGCACGAGACACTCATTATTATGAGATGTGAGATATGGTTTATTATTGTTGTTATTGTTATTTCCATTATTATTATTATTATTATTATTATTATTATTATTATTATTATTATACTTGTGAAAAAGTCCAAAACTCGGGAAAACGCCAAAAAAACTATAAGTGCAAATTTTCTATTACTAGGGTTAGGAAGCACCAGTACAATGAATATTATGGTCGATTACATTCAAACATTTTTAAAAAGAAACGCATTGTGAAGATAATCAAATTAAGAAGTGTTACTTAGTACATAAGTAGTAGTTAATACAGAGGGCGGGTTGAAAGTTGAAGGAAGGATTGTGGAACGAATGGCGATGTAAACAGACAATATAAAAGTGGAAAGGTAACTGCACAATCTGGTGCAGATGGTGCCCGATACACTAATCAGGACGCAAACCAATTTGGAGACGACCGACGATACCGCATGGTTTCCCGAGGACAAACAGCATTTGTAGCGCACCTCCTGCTAAGACGTGCCTGTGAAAGCGCGCGTTTTGGGAGCGCCTGTGGCGCATGCTGGCGGACGCTTGACGCCTCCGCCCCGTCGCGCAAGCGGCGGACGACATAGCGACGGGGAGGGGAAGTCTTTGAGATGCAAAGGTCGCACGCGGTGCGCCCCAGGCGTCAAGTGGCGGCGCTTCGCCGCCTCCGTCTCCGCCCCCAGTCGGCCCTCCTGCTCTTGCTTCGTAGCCACGCCCACCTCTTGTGGTCGCGGTCCTATCGCCTGTCCTTGATGACCCGCCTGTACTACGTACGACGCAACCTCGAACCCGCCTCGATCGACCTCTATTACTCGCCGCCCCTAGTTCGCGTGCAGTTCTCATCGAACCGTTCTCTCTGACCCGTTCTCTCTGACCCGTTCTCGCTGATCCGTTCTCGCTGAACCGTTCTCGCTGGCCCGTTCTCGCTGAACCGTTCTCGCTGAAACGTTCTCGATGAACCGTTCTCGCTGACCCGTTCTCTCCACCCCGTTCTCGCCACTTTTTTTTTGTTGCCCTGTTCTCACCGACCCGTTATCGGCAACCTGTTAGTGCCGACCCTTTCCCGCAGCCCCGTTCACGTACTCTGTTCACACCGTCCCGTTCACTCCGCCCCGGTTACAGAGTCTCATTCTCGCCGATCCAGTTCACGCCATTCAATTTCACCGATCCGTAACATCGTCCCGTTCACGTGGCCCGGTTCACGTCGCTCTATTCACACCACCCCGTTCATGTCTGTACTTTCCTCCTATCCCGTTCATGCACACCGTTCATGCGGACCCGTTCACGCCGTCTCATTCAAAACATCCCCTTTCCGCCGCTCATTCACTCCACCCCGGTCACATCGTCCCATTCACGCTGACCCGATCACGTCTTCCCATTTCCGCCATGCCGCTCACGCCACCGCGTTTCGCACCATCCCGTTCACGTCGCCTCCTTCCTGCGTCCACGCCAGACCTCCCGGTCAACAATTCTACGAAGGAAACAGTTTTACTACTGTGCAATCACTGCTGGTAAGCGTAGCCCATGGTTACCACAGATAAGTAAACCGCTGTGACAATAGAGCAGGTATCACAGAGTAAATTCTAGAGCAGCAACATTCCTTGGAAGCAGCACATCCCGCTGCACGGCTCCGCGGCGGAGTGATTAATTCGGGAAGGACGGGCGCTTGAGCGACGGACTGAAACACGACGATCGCCGCCCGTGCGTCCCGCCGCGCGCGTCGTGTGCCAGCGGAAGCGCGTGTTAGCGCGGGGCGGTTCGTCTCCGTCCAAGCGGTCTTGTTACCGTCCGCCCGTCCGCCTGCGCGCGCGAGGGCGAGGGCGAGCGCGCGGCGAGACGCGGCGGTGCGCACCCGACTGCGCAAATATCGCTCCGCGCGGGTAAATGTTTAGCGTTGGTCTCGAGCGCTCGTCGCGCGGCCCGCCGGCCGCAGGTGGAGGCACCGTGGGCGGACCACGACAGCGCGCGGGGGAGGAGGAGGAGGAGGAAGCGGAGGGGGAAAGAGGTGATGCGAACGGATAATGCGAGGAGGTAGAAGGACGAAAATGATCAACGGTGAAAGAGGACGGGAATGTGAATGGTGAGGGTTATAAAGGATTTACGAGAATATGCATCAATGATAAAGAAATACAAGACATTTGGTGGGCATTTGCTTTGGTTGATGTCATTTGCATTGATTGATGCTTCCGCTCACGCCAACTGATATTATATAGTACCGTTAGTGTAGTGAATGGTGTTTTCGCGGGAGGTGGCGGAGTACCTCTCAAGCTGGATGGTAAGATCCGGCCCTGACCTACATGGTCGGATTGGGACGGATTTCACAGAGGTATTTCCCTCACAGAGGGGTGATGGGACAAATTCTAAGCTTCGAACTGGTCTCCCAACATGTGTGGTAATGTAGTGCAAGTGTATGTGTGCGTGTGAAGAGGAGAGAGAGACCAAGGAACAGGAAGGAAAGTTCGCGGTCCATGGCCCGTTTGTTAGGTTTCTTCTTCGGTAGTCCCCTAGTGTTACGCGGATAAACCACGCAAAACTTCCAAATAGAGAAGACGGCCACTAGAATTCTCCTCCGATCAGCGGTTGAATTTGACCCACCTTCGTTGGTAGTGTCGAAAAATGTGCCACCGTTGGAACTCGAGCTCTAGGACCTCGCGATCCGAGTATCTGCAGGGACAGCGGTAATGCTGTCGTAGTACATAATAGTAAGTAAGATACAAATATAACTACATGTCTCACTCACCGCCTACCTCTTTCTAAATCTGTAACAAAAATGTTTAAGAGTTTAGTAATAAAACAATTTATTTTCTGAGTTTACAGCTTCTCGCACTCTAATTGAAACTTATCTGCGATTCTCAATTGGTCTTTTAAACGGAGAATGTGCTCAAACCCTAGCGCCTCAATTTCTATGCCTACGATTCATTGCGTCCGGAAGGAGAAGTGGCTGTGACACGAGGGCACATGTGTGGCGCAGTGTCGCCGTCGGGTGTTTGCGCAATCGATTTGCAGGACGATCGCTGCGCGCGATCAAACGAGCGCCGACCGCTGCCCACTGCGGTCGCGCGCCGCCTTCACTACTCCTCCGATGGCACCACCGCCGACGCCACCCACCGTCAGCCATCTAAAGCTAGCAGCACCCAGAAACCAATCTCAACCAAACCATATCCAACATTTTAGGCCAATTAAATGCTCTATTCCTGAATTTCAGGCTCCTCTGGATTGTCCAAAATCGTGGGCGCTGCTAGCATTAGACTAAAACTAGCAGAGCCCACCCAGAATCAATCTCAAAATCAATTCAAAAACCTGAAACCCTTCCCAAAAGTGTAGATTAATTTTAGGCTCTTAGAGAAAAATTATCCCCGCGTTCATATTTGAAAAATCAGGGCTGCTTTAGACTAAAGCTAGCAGCGCCCACGATTTTGGGAAATCCAGAGGAGCCTGAAATTCGGGAATAGAGCATTTAATTGTTCCAAAGTCAGAGATACTGCTCGCCCTCTCTGATCATTCGCCTTCCTCAGCTGCCACCTCCACCACATTATTCCGGCTGATTTAGCTCATAAACAGCATTGTTGCTGTCTCTGCAGCGACTCAGACTGGGAGGGCCTAGGGCTTACGTAACGACGGTGGCCTATATTCGACACTAGCTACAAAGATAGGTCGAATCCAAACGCTGTCTGGAGGAGAATTCTAGCGGCCAACTGCTCTGATCGCTAGTTTTCCATGGTTTCTTCTATCAATACTGAGGTGAATGCTGGAGCTTACCATCGCAAATGTCCCTTGGACCTTCCTTTTCCTTCACCTACACTTTCCACTTATTTACACACAGACACTTGCATGCACTACACTTCAACAGGTGTCGAACGACCAGTCGGAGTTTCGAGCTTGTCCCGGCTGGGGGAGATACCTGGAGTGGTATTTACAGGAGACTTATAGGTCGGATCTTATCAACAAGGGGTACACTGCCACCTCTAGATATAAAAAAAGCATTTGCTAAACTAACGGGACTAATGACCATAGTTGTTGTCGTGCCCCGAAACATCAACCAATCAATCAATCCCCTGCTTTCGCCGGGCTCCTGAAATCGTCTTCTTTCGGGCTCGTTCCCCCACTCAAGCGTCGCTTCCTCCACAGTATTTAGCTTTCTCCTTCACCTTACCCTCTCTCACTCTTACATTGCGTACCTTCCTCGCGTATCAAACATCTGTCATTTCGTGCTCTCGATTCCTTCAAAAGGCTCGTCACCGCCCTCATTCATAATTATCTTCTCTTTGGTTCACTTTTCCGGGTTGAAACTATTATTTATTAATAATAGTGTCAAAACATTAAGCTACAAATAAAAATATATTTTATTGTAGTCTTATTTCAAACCTACGCTTGTTTTGTGACACAGAGAAATCACATACAACATGAATCCTATTTGTTTAGTTTGAGAAATGAACGAGTTAAATTAGTTTCATCGTTGCCGCCAATCTTACGTTTGAGCATTTGACAAAGCATAGTCAATAAAAAAAACCTTTCTAACTCTTGAAGAGAATTTGACATAATTTCGTACAAAATATCAAAGCCCTTGAACAGAGTAAATAACCACATCGACATGTCAAAAGTCACTGTAATACAGCGAACGGAGTTTTCTCGACAGCTCGAGGTGATAAAGAGGCGGCGATTAATCATATACGAAGGCGGACGAACGAGGAAGTACTTATCGAACATCCTCCGCTTAATGTTCGTCGACAACGCATTTATCACTTCTGTACTGAATAAACCTGCCAAGTATCGTACATTTAACGAACGAAAAGACTCTAAACGTCAGAAAAATTGAAACGGAAGTATTAGGTATTTCATTAAAGGTTTAAAATTTGTTAAATGTTTGGTTTTTCTACACATTGAGTACACAAATTTGTCTAGTTGGGAAACAACGACTGGTCGAGGTTCGAAGGATATCACTAACAAAAATAACCGAGCAAATGATTGTATTCACCCTTGAGGCGTCCGTGACATTTAATGTCGCTCTGAATAACAGCTTATTTTCAGGTTGTTAATTTAAACCTATTGAGAGTTGGGATACAGTGAGAGTTTGAAATATGACATAACAATATTATATTGTATATTTCTTCAGATACATCGTTAACTTATTAAAATACACATGATGAACTGGAAATCTGTTAGACAGTACAAGATTTACTTACACCCCGCTGCATTCCGTACACTGATTGACAAATTGGATTCGTCAACAAAGACGCTTCCCTTTTGCACCTCGACGAGGGTCCATCCGCAGATTCCCCATTTGTGTGCAGAGGTGCCCGTTTTTCATTGTTTGAACTCGCAATATTGCATGGGATCTGTGTTTGCGCAAGGTTTATATAATGTGTGAGCTGGAGCCAATGAGGGAGACGGTATCTGTTGGTTTTGGTGTGCCCGCCAGAGTAGCGGACACCGGATGGCAAACAAGTCCGTTTTCTGTCGCCCGCGCGCGCGAGCGCTCGTTCAAGCACGCACGCGACGCATCCACACACGATCACGCACACACACGCATCCACCCACGCACAAGTGCGCGCGCAGCAAACCAACAGCCAGCAGCGGTGAGCCGTGGCGAAGGTGGATGGGCGGGAGGGTGGAGGTGCGGCTAGATGGAGGTAGTGGGGAGGGTGAGAAGAGTGGGAAGTGTGGGATTGTTGGGGAGAGTGAGGAGGACTGGTGGACGAGAAGGGCGAGGAAGGCGGGAAAGGGAGGGCAGGAAGAAGGCGGGGAGGGAGACGAAGGCGAGAAAAGGCGGGTTGGCGTGGAATGTAGAAGGGGGCGAGAAGGACGGGATTTGAAGGGCAGTGTCGGAAAGGGCGGGGAATGCGAGGCGAGGGAGGAACGGGAGGTTCAGAATAGGAAGGCCGGGGAGGGTGAAGAGGGTGTTGAGGATGCGCGGAAGTAGTGACGACGATTGTGGAAATGTACCCGTAGATGACGCTAAAACACGAGATATAGATCATGATGATGATAAGGTTTAGGTAGAATTCAGAAGGGTGACGTCAGGGAGGTTGAGAAGGTAGTGTCGTATTGTTGTAGCAGAGAGCGGAGAAGGTTTTGGCAATGAAGAGAGTTGAGGTGATGGGGATATTTGACGATAATATTTGAAGGAAAATTCGTATTGGTGTCGTGGCAGCGACTTCGGAGATGACGATGTCAGAAATTAAGTTGTGATTACAATGATAAGGATACACATTGAAGTAAAATTCAATGTGGGTAGGAAAGGACGAACATTTCAAGTGGTTGGAACGGTGATGGTACCGGCTCAGTCACGATATCTAATGCGGTAGATGAGAAGGTAATCAGCGTGTTGGCAGTAATAATGTAATGATAGTCTTGGAGAAAAAGAGGTGCTAATGAA
Organism: Acheta domesticus; assembly: GCA_031308135.1. Lineage (NCBI taxonomy): Eukaryota > Metazoa > Arthropoda > Insecta > Orthoptera > Gryllidae > Acheta > Acheta domesticus. Next base: position 92,361,890 of record JAHLJT010008756.1, on the reverse strand, counting down.
TTAACTAGATTGGAGATAGTGGGTGGACAATGTGGAAGTGTAAAGATGATGGTGGAATGATGAGAGGAATTGCAGTGGAATGACTCTAAGGGCGATAGGTACAAAGATAGAAATGTCAGTAACTGTTGTGGAGTTGGAGTAGGAATGTCGGTCACTGGTACTGGGAACGGAAAGAGCGGCGACGCATGTAACGGAGATAATGGCTGTGATTTTAGCAAAACCGCTCTCACACGGAGTGGCGGCCGAGTCGCAGGTAGCGGGGCGACGGCGGGGCGTTGGCTGTGTTGGCGTTGGCGACGTTGGCGGATGCGACGGGGATGGTGGAGGCGGTGTTGACGGGGAGCGGTGATGGCGGGCAGCGGCGTAAGTGAGATTATGTTGGCTACCGATCTGGCAGCCAACCGGCAATCTCTTGTTGACGTTCGCCCCGTGGCACCCGAGGTAATATCGAGAGAAGTGCTCGGTAAGACCGCCAGTTGCAGGGACGGCGCTTCGAAGCTTCATTTAGTGGAGAGCGATCGCAGACCAGCGACCGCGAGGACCAACGGGCAATATTTTCCTTTTGCCGCAAATTGTTCAAGGTATTGGATCCTTCTCTCTCTGTTTTTCTTTTTTGTGATGAGTAAGCTCAGCCATTGGTTGACGTAAAACGACACATGCGTGTAAGAATAGAATAGATTTCTTTTCGAAAATAAAATTTTGCTTTACCTTTAAATGTACATTCTAAAAATAGAAAGCTACTTTTCAATAAAAAAACATATATTATATTAGCATATCGCCTCACAGTTTCACACATCTCACATTTGCTTCAGCAGAAGTATTCAAATATTTTAAAAAGTCATTTTGATAATACAGAATTAGAGAAAGACTGAAAGTTATATATTAACGAAAATATCAACATTTCACAGTAGATTGCCATAATAAATAATAATCTCAATGCATTCATATACTTATACCAACATCAATCATTAGGGCTAGCTTCATATGTATACAACAATTAGATCATTTCTTTAATTCAAGAAGTTTTTAGTTTTTATATTATGCGTCGTTTTCTATACGTTAATAATACTGAATTCATGTAAATAGCTTTTTAATAATGTACGAGTAAAATACACTTAACTCACTTATTTTAATAAATATGCTAAACGTCCAGTACACATGAATGCCGCAACATATATTGCTCCTTATATCTGAAGTTTTAAAAAACTATATTGAAGAATGTTAAATATGTTGCTGCTCTATTTTTGCGGGAACCACATTTAACGCATGTTATCAACAACTTTTTCGGGTAGATATTTCTGGAAATGACACACTGCAAGCAAATCAATTAATCCTTTCGGTTATTTTAAATGAAGAAAAAACAATTCATTTCATTATCCTCAGAGCAATGGAAAGAAAAAACTGGGATCAAAGTTTTTTTCCGTTTCAATTAATTTCATTTCACATCGCCCCTGAACGCATACTTTTCATAGCCGTCTGAGTAACAAATCAAATTAAGGGCGATATACATAATCCTAAATTAATTTTTAGAAAGAAGGTACGAATTATAAATTTCTTGAGTTTCAAGGAGGGAAGAAGACGTTAAGTAAATTGCCAAGAAAGGGAAACTAATTACATTCATGAAACGCTGACGCTCATAATTACGTTATTTTACTGCTGCTCGGAGGACACGTCATCACCCACGACTTCTACAGCTCAAGGATAGGGAGCGAGCTTTCGTAAGAGAATCGTCTTTTCGAGAGGGTTCTTTGTGAACATCTCATTTGTGTCTCCCCTGCATAGCCCCTACGCCCCTGCAATTACAATACTATTATGAACAGCTGTTATTGACTAGCTTTGAATAATAGTTCTGGTAAACTAACGATTAAACTTGACGTCGGTACAGAAATTAACTCAAGTTAACGGAATGATTGAAGAAATTGGTCATAAGAATGATTAATACGAACCGAATTTCCTAATGACGCACAGTTTTGTCCTTGGTTTAATATAAATTCTCCAAGTGACATATTTTTCAAATGGTATTACTTTTCTACTGCGTTCCTTGACTAAATGAGTTCGATTATTTTACTTTGTCAGTAATGATATTTGATTTATCTCCAATGATTGATGGAACCATGCAATGTCGTTTATTTTCAGAATTATGTGCGTCTTACCAACTGACGTCTGTCTATTGATCTCTGTGTCGTTTCATATCTGAACACATCAAACGAAGGCGGAGCTGTTAGATAGAATGTTATTTTTGCTTTGAAATTCCATCACTTTTATACGGAAACGCATCATTAGGAAAATTTTCATCGTGATGATAACGATATATTTCAATTGTTTGTTCATGTTCAGGGGCAACCTACATTACTCGGACCAGCCTCATATCATAGCCATGATTCTGCATGTCCAGTTTCGAAATTATACTAATTTGTTTCAATTCTTCCTGTTGAAGTGAAGCGTTTCAAATTCTATTCCTTTTTAATCATACCTCTCATGATCTCGAGAAATGTATACCGCAACAACACGAAAGAAGAATCATCTCTAATTTTTCTTTTTAAGCTGTAACTCATTTTCAGAAATGCACATCAGTATTAGGATCGTCATTCTTACGTTAAAATTGAGTTTTCAGATTTTTAAAAATATTTCTTCTAATAAGGGTATATTTTCACATTGCGTGTTCAGCGAGATCAGTCGTTCACGTGATTCTGACACCACTTCAACTGCCCGTTCGTCCATGCCACAGGCGGCAGGCGCCGACACCATCAGTGCCCCACATCCAGCGGTCAAAGTGAACACTCTCGCTCGCCGTCTCGGACGTGGAGAGGAAGGGGAAAGGGAAGGGGTAAGGGAGGGGGCGAGGCGGGGCAGGCGCGTAATAGACTCGTGGCCGAAGCGCCCTCGGTCGGCCACCGCATCAAAGACTGCGATCGTCATCGCCAGCCACTCGAGTGCGCTGTCATCGTTCCCGCTCCCTTCCCCTCCCTCCAACCCCTTACCCAACGGTCGCCATCCCAGATGTCCCTGCCCTTGGGGCGGAAATGGCCAAAAAGAATGCGGAATGGGGAAATGAAGAAAAATATATAAAGAAAAACTAAAGTTTTGAGACAACGTTCACACAACTTGCTACACAAATTAAAATATTCCTTTTAATTCTAAGACAGCGTGTTGAACTAGATCGGGGATTTATCCATTTTCGAAAAATAAATGGTTTAGGATGTAGTGTCTCTCGTAAACAGGTAAAGTGATGTTAAAAACACTTTTTAGGTGTCAAGGAATACTCAATCTGCATTTTAGTCAATATCTCCATCTCGAATTTGTGGAGCAATGTTTTCCACATCCAAGAGGAAATATCACTGGCAGAACCATTTTCCAGGTTAGGATGACAGTAGTGACGGCTGTATAAGAGTACGTACCGACTTACAACTTCCCCCAGAATGATTCAAAAACAGCTTAGTATAACAATTCGTGTGTAAGTCAAACAAAATCCATCACTTCTATCAGTTAGTATAAATCACCCTTATGTAGACTCATCGTAACAAGCTTGAATATAGTAAACAGGAGACTGTCTACGTTTCTAATGCGTTAGTTTACAGTATTGTTTTCACAGCCTTGGCAGCTCCCCGCGCATTGTCTGTGAGTCGTACTTCACCGCATTTACGGTCCCATCTCAACCACCGGTGGCGTTGTCGCAGCGCCTTCCGTCGCCTTGATCGCGTTCACCGCCTTGGCCTCGTCATCGCGCCTCCTCCCCCCCGCGCCCTCGCGTGCACAGCAATCACCGCTCGCCTTTGTCCACGGGCGCCCCAACGCCGCCGGCAGCCGGCCGACGTCAGGGCGCCGCGCCGCGGAGCCGGCAATGGCTGGTAATGACACAACAAAGGCGGAAAATGTCCCGCTCGCCCGCCGACTTCTCTCTCTCTCTCTCTCTCTCTCCTCCCCGCGCCCTCCACCCCCCACCATCCACTCCCCGCTCCGCGTTCCGCATACCGCGCTCCACCCCCGTCCTCTCATGCCACTCCCCGCTCCGCTCGTTTCTTCTCAGCTTGGATCACCTCTCCACGATTCGCCCCTCCTTCGCCCCTACTCGTTTTGCATCGCTTCGTCCCGCCCCCTCTCTCCCGCTCCGTTCTGCTCCTCTCCATCCCTTCCCACACGCTTCCCGATGTCCTCCACCGCCTTATCCGCCCCGCCACACACCTGCACACCGCCACGCCTCTCCACCCCGCACCCTCCACCTCGTCCTGTATCGCTCTTTCCACCCCGCCACACATCTTCACCCCGTTCCGCCCCCTCCATCATGGCTTGTATAGCTTCTTCTGCCCCGCCACACCCCTCCACCCCGTGCCCACCGCCATGCCCTACACCGCTCCGTCCACCCCGCCACACCCCTCCGCTCCACCACGCCTCCTCCTCCCATGCTCTACACTACTCTTTCATCCCCTCCTCGTCCTGCACCCCGCCTCACCCCTTCCCGCCTCTGACATTCCTTGCACCACTCTTTCCACCCCGCCAGGCCCCTACATCTCGTCACGCTCCTCACCCGCCTTGCACCCCCACCTTCCCGCTTCCCGTCCGCACTCGCTCCCCGCAGCTCGTCGTCCCTTTGAGCAGCCTCCCCCGTCAATGGGCAGCCCCTAAACGGCAATCTGACGAGGCGGAGCCCCAAATTAAGCCCGCGCATCCATGAAACGCGCGGAGGAGCTGCCATCCGCCCGGCCCGGCACGGCCCGGCACGGCGTCGCGGCGCGTCGCAGCGGTCGCAGCGCGGCGCGGCGCGGCGCGGCGCGTCTGCTCTTGATGGCGGCGGGGGGCGCCCGCGGACGCGCCTCGCTCTCCGTCAAAGGGCGGCTGTCTCGATGGAGACGCCCTGCCGAACGCGACCGGAACGGCGAGCAGAAGATGGACTGCGCGGGAGCAGTGCGCAACATCTCAGGCCTAAGCAGGGGTTCTTTTGATGTCTGCTGCAGTCAGTCTGTGTCTGAAGGGCACACAATCAACGTTATGAGGATTCGTTCGGAAGCATGTTGGAATCACTCTCTGCTCAACTGTTTGTTTTCGAGAAATACAGAGAATGGTTCAAAGTTTAACTTATATCTAAAATCAAAATGATCAAATTTTAAAGTAGGTTGTGAAATAAATTAATAAATAAATAATATGAATGACATCGTAGTGATATAAACAGTTTTATTTATGTCTTGAAGTTACAGCTGAAGTATTATTATATCTTTTCATATTTCTTATTTCAGTGTATATATCATAGCGATACATTCTATCAACAAAATTTGTTTTCAAGTAACGTTTAATTCTTGAATTAATACTGCCAGGTGAACGAAGAACTATTTTCTATGAGAATTAATCGAATTAATCTCTATTTTATCACTCGCCTTATATAAGAGTATTCTTCACACGTAATTTTTATGGAGGACACAGAATCAACATTGGACTATGGAAAATAATCATATGCATTAACATGCAAAATAATCACAAAGACAATGCTGAAATACTACCCAATAGATTTTCAGTGTCACACTTGTCTTAGTATTCATAATTTATTTGTAATATATATATATATATATATATATATATATATATATATATATATATATACGTACATCAAGATTAATACAGAGTTTTTTTGTTTGGCAGAAAGGCTCTTGGAATTACATCAGTCCCAAAAATACAGTACACTGAAAGAAAACCGACATTTCGGGGTCGTCATCACCATTCAATACCACTCTTAAAGCAGATAAAGAATATTCAAGGCCAAAAAGTGTTTCTCCTACAAAAAGGTTTTATTTTTGGACCTCACGATCTCAGAAAACATCAAATATCTAGTATTGAATTCTTTAAAAATATTGCAATTTAACACCGATACAATTTTTCGAACTTGCGCTAATTTCACATTTCAATTAGATGTGCTCTATCCAACTGCTGCTGCATAGCTGAAACAAATAACCCCCCATTTATCCCCGTGAACGCTCGCTATAGCATGGCGCATGATAACAGATTTTGACGACGGACCGAGAAACCGCGACCCTATTGACAACCGCACGAAAGCCCATGTCTCACAACAGCGCGACAGCCATTCACGTCTCCTTTTATAATTGATGTCAATCGCTACCTGCTGCGCGGAATGAAAAAGTCAGAACAGAGAACAACACGCGCGTTCGGTCAACCACAAAAGCTGCGGCAGGACGCGTTCGAAAACACGAAAGGCTTCATCGACGTCATGGACATCTGCTGCGTGCTTCGCTGTGCCGGCGATTGAGAGATGTTGAAGAGGATTTAGCTGCGTTGTCTCGTTAACTTCGGGCGCTCGCTCATGCAGGCCATGTTACAATAATCGGAGTCGATCTACTTTGATCACCGCCCTATCAGAACTAGCTTAGAAAAGTGTAATAGAGGCAGCGAAAGAGAGAACTATCTTTAGAAAACTACGCAGATAAAAAAGTCATGGGTATTACGATATTAGGAATTCCTAAGTATTGTTTATTGTTCAGATGTGATGCTAGTAATTGAGTTGCTTTCTAAATAAAAATTAATTATTTAAATAAACCAACACGAAGAGTAGATTAATGTAATGTGTTATTGTAAATTGTTCACGGGATGTTGATCAGATAAATACGACTATTACAGCTCCCTAACGTTTCGAAATGTATTGCGTCATCAGGGCTTACTATACACTACATATTACAGATTTTCTCACATGGTTCTGTACCAGAAATTCTATACGTATAACATTCTGTCTTGTCTATCCTCACATCTCAACTTCTTTAATCTGGCTGAGGACAATGCAGACTAAAAGCTATGTATTTTACGCGCGTGTGTGTGTAAATTGTGATGAAATATGATATAATGTATATATTCTATGAAATAAAGAGTAAGAGTTACCAATTGTTTTCGGAGGAAAAACACTTACGTTCATAAGGGGACTTAAAAATATTTTCCTTCAAAATTGGAAAATTAGATTTTCCAATCTTTTGTGTAATTTTAACGCAAAAATAGACAATGTGAAAAAAATGGCATGACTGCCTATCTAACGATTGGTTTTAACATCCCAGTTGTTAAATTACGTACTCCAGAAAAGCGCTCATTTCGCGCATGTATTCGTCGAGTTTATGTCATTTTGCACCCGTTTTAGAAAAGATTTACAAATATTCAACTGTCAGCGGATTTCCTACAGATTTTTAATAAGTCTTCAGACTCAAAATTACCTCCGCGTATGTATTTCTGATACGCACGTATTCATCCGCCTCTTAAAACCAACAAGTCACTTCTACTAGCTTTCCATTTATTTAACAGCTCCTACCCTGCTCACGCAACGCACTCTCTCTCCATTTCCGAATACAAAAGCGCGCCGTTTCTCAAACACCTCCGCATTGAAAAACAAAACGAGAGGCGTCCCGATGCGAAATAAATGGGCTGCAGGTTAAAACCACAGAAATTCGCAGCGGCGGAGGCATGGGAGGACGTGCGCGATAACTCTCTCGCGGGATGCAAAGCCGGCCACGGGATGGATTGCCGCTGAGGGCCAATGAGCGTTTCTCCATCGGTCGCAGGCCGGGAAGTGGAGAAACGGAATGGATGTAGGTGAGGCTCCAGGCGGGAAACGGATGGAACGAGACAATGGGGACGGAGGTAAAGAGGAGTTACTCTAAGAAGGAATCAGTTTGACATGTCGGTTAACAAATGGATCACACTTAGGACGATGGGATTACAAGTGAAAGTAATGAGTGAATGGGAGTACGTGAGAGGAGCTCGAAAATAGAGGCGAATGGCAAACTTATAACTTAATGCGGAAAGTATAATAAACGGAAAAAGCGGATAAAGCGGAAGAGGATTGGATTAGATTAGAACCAATTACTTGAAACCAAAGTGTAAAAATGAGCAGATAAGTAAATAAGTAAAATTAAAAAAAATATGGAAAATAATCAGATGTAAAAGCACAGATATTAAAAAAATAAATGATCAGAAATGTAGGGAAAGGGAAGAAAGTCTGAACAACGAAGGTATAAATCAGAACATCTGAGATAACATAGTAGATGAAGGAGATTGAGAGACGGAGAATTTAGTAGACATCAAAAACAGAATAATGAACGAAAATAAAATGATTCCAATAGGAGAACAATGAATGGATTATGGAAACTCAACATAATTAAGCAATTAAGAGTAATATGAAAAGAATAAAAGAGATGGCGGTAGCTGACAAATGCAATCGTCTTAGAAGTTGATTGGAAGATTCAAAACCTTGCAGGCTTTGTTCAAACAGCTGAACGAAAGAATTGTCGTAGGAATCAGTTTCTGAGGCGGAGTTGGGAACGATGATGGGACGAGAAGAGGGGGGCAGGAGTAGTAGTGGGACTCGAGCAGGGAAAAGTGTAGAAGAAGATGGACGAAACCGGAAGCGAGAACGGGAATTGGAGTGGAGATACGGCGATGATCAAGGCAATGAAAGCGAGACTGATAATGAGAATGGGGACGAAATTCGGGGATGAGAACCTCGAGTGAGGACTGCTAAGTGGCTGAGGAGGGGATAAGGCGTGGTGTAAATGGAGGAGACAGCAGAAGCCGGGCCAGAGGCGACCGACCTGTGGGGGTTGGCAAACGATGAGAAAGTTGATTGATGTTTCTGTGAATGTCAAAAGCCACGATCGTTTTTCCCTTTAGTGTACTGAATGTGTTATCGCGGGAGGTGGCGGGGATCCTCCCATGCCATGAAGGCAAGATCTGGCGCCGACATACATGTCGTCTTGCTGGGGGGTACCTATTCAGGTACCTCCTCCTACCGAGGCACCATCCCAGACAGGGCCAGAAAGAGGAAGGAAATAAATGCGCGCGTTGCGTGGCCCGTTTGTTAGGGTTCTGCTACGGCATTCACCAACATTCATCGGAGAAACCATGGACAACTATCGATCAGAGCAGCCGCCCCCTAGAATTCTCCTACAGACGATTGAATTCCACCATACTGAAAATCCACCACCGCCGGGATTCTAACACTGGGACCTCCCGGTCAGAGACACTGCAGATACAGCGGCAATGCTGGCTCTGATCTGAACTCAGTCGGTGCGATGAGGAAGAGGCTGAGAGGGGCGAGAGCGGGGTGGGGCAGAAGTGGAAAACGGAGCTGGCAAGGGGCAATCGCCCGGCCGCCCGCGGGGCAGCGCGGTGCCGCGGGCGGGTGTGGGCGGGCAGACGAGCGAGCGAACGGGCGCGGAGAGAACCCCATTTGGCGACAGTTAGCCAGCTGTGTTGACACAACCTAAGCCGGTGCTTTTTAAAATGTCTCCTCCCGCTCACAAAAACGTTATTCCATTTCCATTTAATGAATTTCGTGCAGAGACGGCGGAGCTTCATTCTCTTCTGTTCTCTCTCGCTCCGTCTCACTCCGCCCCGCCTCCAGGACGCCCTTCCCCGCCCCTCCGTCCCCCTCCCCCTTTACGCCGCCCCTCCCCTCATCAGGGCGGCGGCAACGTCCGGGGAGCCCGTCCGCGGGGCTGTTTAATGAAAATTAATCGCGACGAGAAAAATAAAACGTGTGTAACTTTCATATTATACTGATTAACTCCATTTTTCACATTTATATTTTACATGTTTCTCATTTTAATATAAACTTGTTTAATTACCAGTAACTTCTGAGAGAAAGTAGGACAAATTTCGACAAAAGCGTGAAGTTGTAACGCGCCGGAGTGAGCGAGGACGCGACTCAATGCTCGGACCAACGGGACCGGAATGGGGGGCCTTGTTTCACTTCAGTTTTTAATTTCGGCGACGCAACTTTCGACGTAGGAATTCGATCCACATGACTGCGCACGCTGCCCGTTCATTTCCATTCGGATTGATTGCGCCGGAAGAGAGCGGTGGACGCGGGCGGCGATGCGGACGCGCGGGAAGAGGCGACCCGGGGCGGGGAAGGCTGCGTTTTTGCGCAATTTTCTCCCAATTGTCTATGAAGGCTATTTAAAGTATTTAATAAGGATTCGGATTAAAAAATTAAAAAAACACTGTTTAAAACAATTAAAAATTTACCAGCAAACCAAGTTGAATGAAAGATAAAAGAAGTGGCCTCCTCATAATATCACGGGACTATCACGCTAACATCAAGAGAAAAAATATAAGAATTGGACAGACACGAATGGAATAACAACGGCTGCGGCAAATAAAAAAGTATGTGAATACGATGATTATAATCCAGCCACATCCTTCTGCAGAGCTGACCAGGTTGTGCTAAATAGATGCAGAATAGGTCACACCAAACTCACACATGCCCACCTGATCATCGGGAATGTGACCGTTATGTGTAATGTCTGTTAAGTTTCTATGTACATTAATCATTTAATAATTAAATTAGTTCAAAGAATTGGTCGGCCCGACTGGGATTCGAACCCAGGCCTTCTGGTTTACGCCCAGCTGCTCTGACCACTAAGCTACCGAGTTGACTGCGGAACAAATTCTCCGAGCGTAATAGCTTTCCAACAAGTGACGGGAAAGGTGACAATTATAATAATCATTTATTTCTGTGATCCAGGTTTGAGTCTGACCGGACGCAACATGGTGTCAATAACGACATGTCAAGTGTGCTAAAGAGCCAAGAAGAAAGCAGCCGGTTTCTCAATTTTTTGAAGGGCATTAATCTGTACAGTGAACTATAAGAAAAATGTATAAATTGGTTAATAATGTGATATAAATGTTCATATTCTACGCCATAACATTACACGTATATTTATGTACGTATTAAAGGAATATTAATGTTACTGTTTCTGTCGCTAATAACCTTTGAAGTTGATGTGACATAAAATAAAATAAATTTTAAAAAACAATCTAATCTAAATATTCTATAAAGTAACATAAGTTTGTATTAATTGACAATGTTCGTATAATTAATTCTTCCCCTAGGGATATTTTCCAGCCGACAGCCTGTTACTCTTTACGTCCGGATGGGACGCACATTCGACCGTCCACTAGACTCCAACATACTTGCGGGCTCCTCTGCTTTGGGCTCAGCAGAACGCGAGGTCCTCCGCGACAACACGTACTTGAGAGGCAAGGGACAATCAACCGTGCCCAAGGCGGGACTCGAACCAGCGAGCTTTCGGATCAAAGCGCTGAGTCAGTACACGCTCTTATCCATCTCGGGAACAGAGGTCGGCTCAATTAATTAATACATATTATAATTTTATAAAAATAAGTAAATCGATATAAATCAAAATTGTAGAACGCTCTGGCGATTATTAATTACAGCTTAATGCTTGTGCAGCAAAAGTAGAAGGTTTCATATTTTTGAAGATATTATTTTAACGACGTTGATATTAATTTTTTTTTAAAATACGTTAAATTACTAAATTAAATTAAATTGTATATTATTTTAAAACGCATTTATAAAGTTATTTTAGATGATAAATCTATATATTAAAAGTGAGATTCTGTCATTCACCTTCTGTTGGAACTGCACTTCACAATTTTTTTTCTTGTACATGTTCTTAGCCTTTTTAATGTATACCATGATTCTGTATGGATACTGATATTGCATTGCACTTTTATATAAAAATGTTTCATTCAAAGTAAATAGAAATAAAATGCTAAAAATTTAATTCTGTTAACCTACTCATTGTATTATGATGTTAATTTTACTAATTATTTTTCAGTTTAGGTGTTTTCATCTTCAATTAGAAAATAATGTAACATTTTTTTTATCCTCATGGTTCCGGAACAGGTAGCAAATCTACTTTTTCATATACTTCTCGCCACTCCTTGTTTTATTATTAGTAAAATTGTTGGCTGTTCATATTTTTAGCAAGGTTGGTATAATAACATCCTAAGAGATAAGCGGTAGGATTGATTTAAAAAAAAATCAATGCGTTTTCTTAATAGCAACAAGAATTTTCCATAATTTGTGATTGCTACTAGTTTTAACGAGAAACTGCAAGCCCAGATAATAATTTATTGATTTTCCTCAGAGGCTAACTAATTTAGACAACATAGTAGGAAAATACACTATAATGAAGAATATTGTGGGAAATCCCGCGAAAGCTAAACATAATAGTCAGAAATTGTACCAACGTAGATAGTTTAGTGGAGGCAACGGAGATGATAGACACCGAAATGATAGAAGTACACACTAGATCAGGCACACAATGTCAACGGTACGACAGTAATCAACTACGATCCGGGTACTGTACGAGTAAATAAAATTTGTTGCAGCGTGGCAGAAAGCAAGAGGTAAAGACATCAGAAAAAGGGATGAGTGGGAAGAAATATATAAACCAAGAAAGCAGAAGATGGGGCAGGCGCCTGGAGCAACGCAGGGGCAGCACCGATGGCGGGGGCGGGGTGACGACGATGGGTGGTGACGGGGGTAGCGACGGGGACGGTGACGGGGACGGTGATGAGGGTTGCGTCGGGGGTGGATGGCAACGTGGGCGGCGCGGGGGGTGGCGACGGCAGAGGGGGCGGGCGCAGCGTCGGGGCGGGGGCGGGGCAGGGGTGGGCGGGGCGGGGGCGGCGACGGGGGTGGTGACGGGAGTGGCGACGGGGACGATGACAGGGGTTGTGTCGGGGGCGGATGGCCTGGAAACGTGGGCGGCACCGGGAGCGGTGACGGCGGTAGAGGCGGGGGCGGCGTCGGGTGCTGTGACGGGAGAGCGCCGATGGAAGCGGAACAAGGGCGAAGAGAGCGCCGTCGGAGACGACCGGAGCGGCAGCAGACACGCCAGAGATTTGTGGAGGCCCTGCGGAGCGGTGCTGCCCGCCATAAATTCTCACAATGCAAGAGCGCGGGCAAGGTCACGTATCTGGGCCGGCAAATACATTTATGATGGTCGTAAAGCGCGCCGGAAGTGTTTACGTACGGGGCCCGCGAGGCGTCCCAGACAGCCGCCCCTGCGCCCGCGGCCGTCCCGCCGCGTCGCGTTAGTCGCCCTGTCACTAGGGATAAGTAGAGTAGACAGAGCAGCGGCATCTTGAATAAAATATCGGCCGCAGTGGGAAGCGGAGTCTATCACGCAATTCCGTGTCTTGACGTGGACGGCTCGATCGGCTAGAATACAGTGACTCGACCCAATTGCTCTTCCATTGAAATCTATGACAAGATAATTTGACAACAAAAACTAACATGCGATTTGAATTTAGTGTGGCACATCAGAAGATTTGTTTGTAGCATTAGTACGTACCCAATTTTAATTGATTAACATTTAACTTTTGCAAACCGACTTGTATTGCAACAGTACAATTTGGAATTAGAAATAAATACAGATATTTAATAAGGCATGTTTGCCTAAGAAATTACCGCGTGAATAAGAAAAAAATGTACAAAATTTACTTGACATGGTAAACAATTTTCTTAACTGGTGAGGTTTACAAAACTTCAATGAAAAAGCATGGAATTCACAAATATAATCTTCATTTTTTATTTTATTGCATTATTTTGCTGTTAATTTGCTTCCGCAATGAGAAGTTAAAAACAAAAATTTAATACGCATGATTCTCAAAACGTGTGCCTATATGAGAATATAGTGTTCTGCGAAGTTTCTTCGTCGTACAGCTGGATTTCAAGGAAATCATAATGCGTACTAATCGAACAGGAACAATTCGTAATAAAATCTTGAGAAGTCTTCTCTAGAAAATGAAGAAAGACCCTCCGCAATTATTCCGGGGTGACCCAGATCGAGATGAAGCCATAAGCATCACGAGAGGTTTGTAAATCAGCATCGCACAAAGGAAATGGAGAACGTGAAAGAAATTCTTCATTTGGCAAAGACATCTCCTGTTCGAGCCTGAATTAGGTGGTGTTGCCTTCCAATAGCAATTTGGCGGGAGACCTCTCGGTAGATCTGGGCAAATTCTTTTGAATTTCAGGAAACAGATTTAATTTAACTTACGGACGAATCTTCCATGAATATAAATAGGTGACGTGCGGTTGGTAAGGTTGATTGTGTTTGGAAGTATCGGAAACTGAGCCGGCAGTCCTGGTGAGTGGTTTTGCAATACAAGAAGCGAAATAAAAGAAATTGTCCATGGCTTCTGTTTTCAAACTGACTTGCTAATGTTTGTCAATGAATTAAACAGATTCAATTACCATTAGCTAATATATTTTACAGATGATAAGTTCGTAAATTTAAATCAATTAATTGTATATTAACAACTTTATTTTTTTCAGTCATTTTTTGTTCATCACTCGGAATTATTATTTCAAAGATTAACATCTAAAGAACAATCTACAATTAATTTCTTGAAATATTATATTTTTAAAGTATGTATATGAAAAAACTTCTAATAAACTGTATCTCCAAACTATCAAATATTAGTATTACTCTTCTTCTTCTTCTTCTTCTTCTTCTTATTATTATTATTATTATTATTACTGTTATTATTAGAAATTTTATTAGACAGATATTCCAATTTGTAACTGACCTATAATACGAAAACTTTTATTTTAGTTCTCAGACAATAATTTTTAAACATAATAAGGCCATATATATTACAAATGTTAAAATCTTACCATTATTTTAATAGCCTAGGCCAAAGTCATTTAAGCGCCTACACTTTAATCGTCAAACTAATTCACCCCAGAACTTTCTCCACATCGAGAAACCCCGGAAAAGAGACCGTGTGGAGCAACAAACCCTCAAAGGGGAAACAATCTGCCAGAGAGGTGTAAATACTCCCTAATGTAAACATTTCTAAATCTTATTAATACACTGTACAGATAATTACATTGTACAGATTAATACATTGTACAGATAATTTTTCTACCCTTCTCCGCTGTACATATTTACACACATAACGTGTACACCCGACTAAACTCCAATACGCTCTCAACTATTCTCCACTTTCTTTCATAACACTAATTCGTCTTTCCGTTGTTTTTTTCGACTGGGGTGACACTCCGTTGACTGCAAGCCAACATGTAGGTCGGAACAGGATCTCATATTCCAGAAAAAATGAGCACCACCCCGTCCTCATCGTCTTCGTCGTCCTCCTCCTCCTCGTCCATTGCCTCCTCCTCCCCCACCTCGTCATCTTCATTCACCTTCTCCTCCTTCCCCTCAGCAGGGATACAGCATGCACTATACTTACGGCACTAATGAACTTAAAAGTTGATGCACTGGAATACAAAATGTATTTATTTACTAATGAATTTCTATTTTTGTTTATTTCTTCCTACCTCTCCACTCATTTTCCCTAATAGATGGAACATATTCTACGAATTTACCAACTATTCATTGTGCCAATTGAGACCTACAATATCTTTAGTAGATCCGTGACATGAATGCATTTGATGTTCCTCACTCTTATCGAAAGGTAGTGCGCCCAAGAGAGAAAGAGACGGAAGTCCATTCACGCGACCTGAAGGAGTGGTGGCGGGTTAGCCAGCCCCTGAGACAACACGCGCCCGCTCAGGATTCCGCGCACACAGCGCTGACTCCCGCCTGCCCCTATCTGGCTGAAGGGCGCGGGATCGACACCCGGCGCCCGCAGGGGCGACCTCGGCCAGCCGCGGCGCTGAGGCTGGGGCAGGGCCGGCGGTCGCCCTACGCGACGTGCCGAGATCGCTTTATCACGCGGGACAGGGCGCGGCAGGGCGGCGGCGCGCCCGCGATAGTGCCAACGCACTGGGCTGAGCCGCAAGAGCGCAGAGCGAAAAAAGGAAACTTTCGTTCTCAATAACCCTTATCTGATATTAAAAAAATCTCTTTGTTTGCTCGTCTTTCATGTACTGCCGCTTCGTTCATCTGATTGCGATACAACTTTGTCAACTTATTGCTTGCACTTGCGTGGAAAATAAAGGCGTAGTAAAATGGAAATGTGCGTATGTCTATCGCACATAGATGAGTGATGATATTATGCGTCTATGCTGACTCAAGCGTCCCTGAAAAGCGTCTATGCAACCCGCCGGACCATTAACTATTAAGCGCGTCTTCGCTTCATATTCTGTCCCTCTGATTATGAAATATCGACCGGAATTATTACTTGAACGTCATCTCGGATAAGTACTTCAAATATCACCAAGTCACAGTGAATGCATGCCCAAACTTGAGGATGAGTGTTTTAACAATAGGATACTTGACAACCATTTCCAAACAAGGACTTAGATGGAACCCTTGCTCCCAAGAAAGTCTTTCATCTCATTATATTTTTTCAGAGTGTAGTGTAAAAACGTGATTAACAATCACGTGACCAGTAGCGTGTGAAGTGAAAAAATATTCCAATAGGAAAGCATTGCCCGGTCCACTAGTATTTAATATAATAATAATATAATAATAATAATAATAATAATAATAATAATAATAATAATAATATACCAGCTGTACCATTGTGCTCATCCCACAGAATGTAAATGAAATTTTTAAACATGAAAATAGGTTAATATCAAAGCCCAAAACTCTTAACTCTTCTGACAACAGTGCTTCAACAAATTAACAAAACGTCCAGACTGGTTTTTATTCTTACTTTAGAGGTTATTTCATTAGAAAGAAACCAACGAAACCACGATTTTAAGGGCCTAGAACATAAAGTTTCTGAGTTTACGCACGATGGCCAACTGTGTTGCGGGTTGCATTTTACAGTGGACGATAATCTGCAAACTTCTTAGTGTTCTTCTTCGTAAATCTGTTTGATTCAGAAATAGACAGTAATTCTCTATCCATTGACACAGCTACTGTTTTTATCAAACTTTCATTTATTATTCTACAAAATATCATTTTGAATGTAATGTAAAAAGAGGAGATTAAATGTTTTCATCTGCAAGGCATTTGCCGTACCTCCATGCTAAAAGATATATTAAGTAATTATTAGCTAAGCTTCTTTCCCTTGTCCTTGATCTTCTTCTTCTTCTTCTTCTTATTATTATTATTATACAGTCTCAGGTGTTTTATATTGAGTCTTCTTCTTAATTCAGGTCATTCTCATGTATCTAGAAATTTCCTATGTAACTATGAACCTCCTAAATTCACGAAGTACATCGTACGTAGAATACAAACTGTGCACAGCAGTGTATTTTCCCGTAGGTATGCAAGACTCGCGTCAAGTTCTAGGGCATGTGTTTCATTGGGTTCCTGAGCATATTCCAGTAGCCCTACTTACCACTGAGGCATCTGCGACCCTCATTTTCAGTTTATCCACATTTAAGTAGATATCGCTGCTTTTCGTTAATATTTATATAACCTGATTGACTCTCGAATCTGCTGGCTTGTGCACCACTCATATTTGTTTTTCCTCAATCACAGAGAAATCTGGCATGCTTTGTTTGCGCTTTAGTACCCTAGAGTACTTTCACACTGGGATTTTCTACTACCTCGTGGTTTTACCGTGGTTTTTTTCTCCACAGACGTCTGTGTAGCACGATTGACTCTCCATCATGTTATTCTTTATGACGTTATTTTATTATTATTATTATTATTATTATTATTATTATTATAAAATTTAAATAAATATAAAATCTAGCCCAGTTTGCAACTAGCTTCCTAAGAGGCAGATCTAGAGCCTGGTCGCCTCTTCAATACTTTGTGCAAAATAGGAACTGTTCCCAATAACCCAATATCTTGTACGTCTAGGCTTTTGATTGAGGGGTGTTTGGATTTGATTGAGGGGATTTTGATGGGTGTTTGGATAAGTTCTCACATAGATTTTGCGGACCAATCCCAGAGCTCTAATAACTATCACGTCGACCTATGTTTTACGTCCCACCTTCCATTGATCTCGAATTCAAATATCTTCGGGGGGAAAACTAAACAGAAAATAACATTATCCCAATCTTTGGAGACACAAAACAAACGTAATAGGCAAAACCATCATAAATGCAATGTTGATGTCAGATGTTTGATATCGTTGGATTTGTTTATGGATGCTCAAAACATTCAAGCATGAGAAGAAAAAAGCTACCATATTCACTAGAAGAAGTATTAAGAGTCAAAACATTATATGCCAGATTTAACGTATATTTAAAAAGTATAAATCCATTTAATATCATATATATATATATATATATATATATATATATACATATAAAATTCGTTTCCAATGTAGTTCTTACGTACTACATGTAATTGGGTATTCTTTTATATTATTTACCTCTCTGTAAGTGAGAAATAATGTACTTTTTTGACAGCCGTAAATTACTCTGAATAGACAATAACTAGAAGAGGTTCATGCGATCATATTCTTCTTTTTAAACAAACCAATATAATTAATTTTAAATTTGGGAAATTACGATTGATTATTCTGGAGTCACTGCCCCAACCTTGATGCGACGGCGGCGGCAGTAGCCCAAGCACACCGTACACTGTGGCAGTCACTCTGAGACACATTTCTAAAATAAATAATGTTTGTAAATGAACCCTGAAATACACCAAACGGTGACTTTGCCCCACTGTGCAGCGACGGTGACGTGTGGCATCGAACCACGGACTCCCCTCCCCCCCGCGCCCTGGATCCCGCTGTCCTCGCCCCAATGGATGGAAGGAGGGGGGCGGGGGCTATTCCCGCGGGCCCGCGCCGTGAATGTTAAGTAGAAACCGACTCCTGCAGAGGACTCCGGGGCGAGCGGGCGGCGGAAGATGGGGTTGGCTCCACTGCGGACGCGCGAGGGGCGACGGGGGGTGGGGTGGCAGGGGTGGGGGAGAATGGAGCAGCGAGAGCGACTGAGCCGGAAGGTGGGGACGGCCCATGAGGGAGGATTCCGTTGGAATGGACAGGGCGGAGGGCGAAACGAGAGACGCCTCACGGGTGAAGTGCGCGGATGATGATGGAAGTAGAAGTGCCTCAGTGGACAACGCCGAGAATGGAAAGAATGAGCTGGATTGACACAGATCACACAGAGAGAGTCACTGCACCACTGAGAAAAAATATACGTATGTCATAGTAGATTACTTTTCAATTGTGTGTACGGATACGTTGCAAATGTGGAACAACATGAATGCTTGAACAAAATGTTTATGCAAAAGATGTTCAGCGCTGATATTTGATAACAATGACGAATATGGTTTGGGATTCACGAATTTGGCAGACACTTATCCAGTAATATCTTGAAGATATTGATAGCTTTGTTAACATTCGAGTGAATGTGTTTGTTTGCTGTCAACAACGCAACTTATTACTGAAACTTTTACACGTAAATTGAATAATAAGCGATGACAACATTACAATTATAGTTTTATTAAATACAGGAGCAATTCAGAATTCAGCAATTCAGTGAAATTTTACGAAAGAAGAGATTATTTTTATTAGAATTCAATTATTTTTCTACGCGAATGTAAAAGAATAAGCTATTCATGGGGGCAACGATGATAAATTACTTATGATTTAATGGTTGAAGAATTAAAGGGAGTTTTTTTCGTAGCAATGGTAAATCTCCCTATAAAAATATCTGAAGATTACGGGTATGACTTCGGCAAAGCTGTTGTATTATTTAAATGTTTTGTAAAGAAGAACAGTACTAACGTATTAAATAAACGAGCCTCGTTACGTGAAGTCATGCAATATATTGGTAACAACACAATTCAAGTTACAATAATATGTAGGTAGTTGTACAATCACGTTTATCTACACGTGTGTCAAAATAAATGTTACAACCTTTTAGGGCACATAGAAGGGGTAGAAAATTATAACATTTTGTCTATGAACATATGTAAGGAAATTGCATATAACCGAGTTATTAAATGCAATTGTACATATGGCATCTGCTCTTATTTTTAGACAAACATGCAGGCACAGATGTTCGGCAGGTCCCTTTCTGATGCAGTCAAGAAGATCTCACGTTATTGCCGAACACCTGTGGATACGAGGTTGATTAAAAATCAGGGACAAATGCCATACTATAAATCCATTCTACGGCCTAGAAGTTTTCATTGTTTATTCTGAAGCACCTGCATTCTTGCGACGAAGGCGTTTTATCCTTGACAGAAAAGTGAATAGTTTCGACCTCATTTTGTATACTTTCTATAGATCTGAATACATTTTGTGACAAAAGTGTCCTCACTGCACCAATACAGCTACACAAGATTCAATCACTCGTGCGCCGCAGCAACGTTGTGTGAGGGAACGGGTATATTCTCAGTGGGAGCAAACGGAGAGAGCAAGGCTAGTTCAGGCAGAGCCGCGTGCCGGATCCCGCCGGTCGTCTTCGAGTTACGGGCCGGGCGCTCAGGGAGGCCTGGATTCGCGGCAACTCCCGTTTCCAAGCCTCTAGGCTCCGCGTGTTCCTTGCGGGTCCACCGCGCGCCACATCGCAGTTCATGAGCACACACCTCCGAAAGGGACCCCCGCCTCGCACTGGCAAATTTCATGCTACTAATAAACAGTATCACCGTTCTCACCTGCCTCCTGTGGTTTAGAAGTGCATTACTGCGATGTGTTAATTTCTAACATTTGCCTACCGTACTAGAAGGAAAGTTTCTGTTCACTACCGAATATCATTTTGTAGTAATTTGTATTTTAACAGTTTGTCGAATTTCGGAGTCTTCATGCACAAAATGAAACTAAACTTTTATTTTTATTGACTTTTCGTAGTTCGCGAACATATTCATTTATACTCAATATTTAAATCCAACCGTTTTCTTTGGAAAGCAAGTAAATAAAAGTGCAGTAATTGAATGTTATAATAATTATGTAAAAATCATATTATTCATATAAAACCCGTACTATTCATACACTATAGTGTATGAATAATATGGGTTTTCTTACAAAACTACGGCGAATAAAAAACTGTATTTTTCTCCGTTCTTATACATGTTTAATTAAATCTTTACGGAGTTACTATAGATGTTCTGCTCTTATAGATGTTTAATGTAATTTTTAATATAAATATTTATATTTAATTTAATATATATTTAATTAATACATATTTAATTTAATATTATATTTAATAATAAAATAATCATTAATATATTTCTAGTGATCATAAACTTACGAATTTTGTTGATAGATTACTGATTTTTGGTCAGCATTTGGAGAAGATACTCACCTGAAAATGAAAACAAAAACAAGTGTAAGAAAATTGATATGAGAGGAAAGTAGATATTTACAATAGGATCTACAGGCGTCTTCAAACTCTGCTTAAAAATGTAAAGATGTCTACAAATAAATGTAACTTTTGGAAACATACGTGTGTGGCACATAATAACGTTTTGCCAATAAACTGGCAAAATGGGAAATGTCATAAGTAAAACATGTCATTTGCCTCTGATAGGTAGACAACCCATCACATACAGATGTTCGGCAGGTAAACGAATTTCATTTGACTGCGACAGAGCGTGACGCGCCAAATACCACTGCATAATACGTTAAGTACAAAGTGGCAAATACCACACATTGCATGAACTTTCACATCATTAGTTCCTTGGTAAAAGGTGATCATTTTAGATACCTCAACATACCCTAGATATTTTCAACATTGATTCTGAGACACCTTGTATATTTCATGCTCTCGGAATAATGTATTACAAGTCGAAATTAAATCGTGTTTATTTCTACCTGACAAACCCCTTAAACTTACAAAAGCATGAACAACCAGCGAAATTGCTCAATACCTCCACCCAAAAACATCAGTTTCTGATAAATTAGAAAGAGATTGTAAACTCTTTTTACACGTCTTTAGCAACTGACCCACACCACACTTACAACACCAAATAGGAAATCTCTCCATATCTTGCCGCCCACCCAGAACGATCGGTGGCGGTGGAGGCGGGCAAAGACAGAGCAGAAGGGATGGGGAGCGGGACACTGGCGCTGCGACTGCCTCCTCCCCCTTCCCCCACCCCTTCCTCTAACGACCCGCGCGCCGCATCCGCGCGAGATTAGGCGCGCCAAAATTAGTGCCAATCGATTAAGTGCTTCGGCGTGGAATTACTGCAGATGGCGCGGCGCCGATAAGGGCGGCGGCCGGTGGCGCCGCCCCGCCCCGCCGACGTCGCCATCGCCATCGCCGGCGACCGCCGCCGAAGGCGCTGCTATCGCGATCGGAATACAAGGGCCTCTTGAACGGTAGATGAAGGCGTTTGGAGATCGCGATATGCTACTTGGCATGGTTTACCGGTTATGGAGTGCTAGAGCACATTTGTTTCAGGCGTTCTTTTCCAAAGAGGAATCAACAGACAGTTAATCTGAGAATTTGTAATTTAAATAGGATGTCTCAAAATAAATACTACAAACTTCTAGGTGTGCATTGAGGGGGGAAAATGATCACTTGTTGTCAGTGGACATATAAGAAGAAATCGCATGTGATAATATTATGAGTTTTGTAAATATTAAATTAACCTTGGGAAGACATGTACAGCAGGTCACGTTCTGATGCAATCAAGGACATTTCATTTCCTGCAGAACATCTGTGAATACGGGCTTGCCTATCAATCAGGGGCAAACGTCTATATGTAATTCCGTAATATAATAATATGCAATTTCCCCCTTCATGTTCATTGTCAAAAGATGATCATTTTCAACCCCTCTTTATGTCCAAAAATTTTTTAAATTCTGAGACAGTCTGTATTCAGATTTTGGAATAATAGATACTTTGAAAGAAATGTCTCACACCTTTGGAAAAAAATCCGAACACATAATTGCTATAATATTTCAGAAAGGTATATCGTACATTAGATTAAAACAACATTTAGCAAGAGAAAAAATGAAATGGTTTCCAAAAAATAATGACAAAAAACTAAAGTGGAAGATACGGAGGAAGAAAAAACGTCGTAGTATTTAACCACACGAATCTAAGCATTTTAGGAATAATTCTATAATTTTTAAAATCAACAAATTTGGAATTACTATGAACAAAGCAGTTTATGTTGACTGCTGACTGGTGGCATATCCTGATCGTCAGACAAATGAGATTTAACAAAGTTATGAATACAGACGCGAATTCCGACCGCAAAGCTTCCTCAGGAACAGAGACTGAACGTGACACGGATTACAGACAAGTTCACTCAACGGTGGCCTGATTTCTCTACAGCAAAATTCAGAACTTACTAAACAAATTTTTCACCACGTAAGGCTTTCTCCGGCGTCTCCACAACTACCCCACTTGTGCCGAAGGCGCCTCTCTTCTGTTTCGCACGCGTGAACAACTCCGCTCCCGCGCGACATACGCGAAAGGCGTTGGCTGCCAAGAAGCGGCTCCATAATCGCGCGAGCGCACATAACAGTGGCGACGCATCGCTTCCTGCGTTATTGTCGCGCAGCCCCCCCCCCTCCAGCCACCAGGCTTCCAATTGGCTCCCGCGGGCGCAGACGTCATCAATCTGCGGCAAGTGCGCTCTGTCGGCGGACGCAGTCGTTACGCCGGCCGCCGGCGCCGCCGCCACCGACGCGCTATGGGGTATGATCCCGAAAATCTGGTCCAAAAAAATTGAATTTTTAAAATGAATCTTATTTGTTATCTGTTACTTTTTTAAATCGTCGCTAGCGAATAAGAAGCAAAATATGTAACAGAGAAATGAAATTGAGGATGCAAATCGGTGCACCTAAATCTTCGAAAAATTCTATTAGTCCTAATCTTTATATAAAGGTTTTCCTGAGAAAGGACATAGACAGTCTGAAAACAAAACTGTCTGACGAAGACGATGATTGCAGTATGACACCACGCATTTATTACTTCTTGAAGTCGATAACTTATACTAATTAAAATATGTAACAAATAAGCGAAATGGAGTATGTAAATCAGTGCATCTGAATCTTTGAAAACACGGTTAGTTCTTATCTTTAAATAAAGGTTTTTTTCTGGGAAAGTTCATAGACAATTTGAAGACAAAACCTGCAGAAGACGAAAGTTATAATGTAAGGCTACACATTTTTTTAAATAATGTTGCAAAATACGTAAAAATTAGTTTAAATGAAAAATTTCATGTTCACTAATACTGAATGCACTGGAAAATTTACAACATGTAAAATGAAATCTGGTAAAAGTCATTAAATTAACATTTTGTTGAAAAAGAAAAATTAAGAAACGATGTGAACGTACGGAGGCGGTGCCTAACGAAGATCTGTCATGGCAAGTCTATTACACTCATTGAAACAAATATTGTAGTAATCATTGACGTTGTCGACACGTGTTATTTTATTAGAGCATGAATTATTTTTGGACTACTTTAGAACAATTTTTATATGACTAATAGATATGATAGAATTATTAATAGAATTAACATTCATAGCCCAAAATAGGTTTTTATACAGGTCCACTTTTGCCATCTGGTGAACTAAGCCATTAATAGACTAAATCAATTCCCATCTTAAAATTTTGTTTTCCGCCAATCGACCCCTAAAAAGAAACTTCCTTCACTGACTTTTGGCCATCTTTCCGCGACCTTCTCCACAGTGCGGCGGAGCGCTTTCTCCAACGGAAGCGCAGCGTCACCGGAAGAGGCAATTGCATGAGCAATTTCCAGCGGCGGCGGCGGCGTTCGGCCCCTCGCCTTGTTTGTTCGACTGCGCGAGGGGAGAAAGGATGGGTCGCGCTCCGGTTGGCTTTGAAGACGCGCTGAAAGAGCGGAGAAGTTCGAAGCGGTTATGGGTTTTTGTAGACGAGTCGGGCGGGGGGGGCGATAGATCCGTGAAGGCAATGTCGAGGGTGGAGTACAAGACGATTCAGACTCATGGGTGCGGGTGGTTCCATCACATTTCGATGTGGAAAGTTTACTGTGCAAGCAACCAGTGCAATTGCTGGAGAAAAATGTTTTGTAGAGGAACATAACACAGTTGCAAATGTTCAATATACTAATTTACAACACTTTATTTTTATCAGGGCTTTTTGGTTGACGCCACGTCGAAGGTAGAGGTGCCGACGTTCCGACCATCATATCGTGGTCTTCTTCAGAGCTGTAGTGAGGGAGACCACGATTTGATAGTTGAGATTCAGCCTTTGACGCGGCGTCACCCGGACAGTACGGAGCATGACTTTGGCCGCGGAAGCCCAGGACATCAACAATTGTTTTCTACTTAACCACCATTGTAATTGACATTAATTTTAATGATTCTGGGATAACGGTGTGGAACTCGTATATTTGCATACGGGCACACACAAACATCCTTGTCCAGGGCGGGATTCAACACCGTGACCCTCAGGCACGAGACAACTACAGCCCTAGCGAATCGGCTAGACAGGCCGGCCTTGTTAACACTTCGACTGAACAGTTGGCGTGATCGATCAACACTTTCGAAACGTACTGAATATGGAGATTACACAAACAACAAATCAGTAACATATTCATTATTTTGCCTACGGACTTCAGTAAAGCATCAAGTTACAAAAAAGTATATTTGATAAATTCCTGACGATAATATATTTAGGATTAATAGAAAAAAATGACAAATATTATATGACATATGCAATACAAGCAAGTTGTGATTTGGAGGAGAGCTTGATGGTAACATGGTATCGCGAGGAAGAAGAATAGTTGGACCTGTATCGTGATTCAAAGCGGTGAAGGGAGTTACAAGATGGGTAGAGGTACGATGGCAACAAAGAGATAGTGTAAGAGAACAAAGAGGGGATCGTCGACTGAGAGAACGATGAAATAATTTAACAAGGAAATGTTATATTTAACAACTGAGCACACAATTTGAAACAGCAATGGTATTGAAAAATAAAACGCGGACGTGTCGCGCGAACACGTGAGAGCAGCGTATGTTTGTGTGTACGTGTATGTGTGTGTACATGTATGTGTGTACGTGTATGTGTGTGTGTGCTAGCGGCGCGCTCTCTAACAGGACGCTCCTCCGCTAAACAACCATCGACCGGCGCGGGCCAAATTAGATTTCTGCGGGTCAGCACGCATCTAGGGGAAGACCGCTGCCACAACACACCCTGTCCCTCCTTACCCCGCCCTGCCCCCACCCTCAGTCTCCTGCGTCCTCACGGCTGCTGCGTCCACAATGTCCCATAGCCCCTGCCACCTCCTACTGCCTGCTGCCATTCTGTGCCGTCCCCGCTGACGCTACTACCTCTGCACCTTCCACAGCTCACATCGTACGGCGGTCCCTATGCTCCTCGCTGGCTCCTCCGATCCCACTCTCTTGCACGTCTCTAATTGCTGGAACAGTACGTGAAACCGCCCAAGGCTGTAAGTCGCGTCGTACTGGCCGTGCCATTCCACCGGATTTCATTCTCTGGGAAGCATTTCGGCCGGTCAGTACCAGGTCCTGCTGGCCGTTAGAAACGGAAGGCATATAATAATATACCAGGCGAAACATTTTGGCAAGTACCGCGCCGTGCCGTGCCGTGCCGCTTCGCGCCGATCCACGCCGTGCCGAGTCCTGCAGCACTGTACCGCCCCATGACAGCCGCTTGAAGTGGTTTTCCTACTTCAGTCAGTTCGTTTTCACAGCCCCTCGCATTTAAGGAGAGACCGACTGTGTAGGTGTGCATACCCTTGACCCAGCGACTAAATGGGGCTTTTGATCTTCTACGATGTATTCCTTAGCGGTCTTTCACTGAAAAGTTGAAGAATCCCTTTTCGTGACGTTTAGGGTTGATGATTGCCCACGTATATTTTTTCTTCTAATGATCGGATATTCCACAAATTACTCGATAGATATTTTCAAATTTCTCCTGCGCATGGCATGACACTTGTTTGCAAATATTCGATAGTAGGCGCTAAGTTGAATGAAGGTTGAATATTGGATCAAAATTGATTAACCAACGTAACATTGAACTTTAAAGATAAATATAAATCTCTTTCACAACCAATATAATCAATGGCAGTTTTTGAAGCTAGCTTTGGAAATAATTTTAATCGTAATACTCTTGAGTGGAATAGTTCAATTAACTGAACGATGTAAATAATGACTTGCTCCGAAGAGACGCTTTTTTTATCGTAGACATGAATCTTTCATTTCGTACGTTTATCGCAGGAGGTTTCGAATTATACCTACGCCCATGAAGCCTGCGTGTATGAGGGCATTGCTAAAATACACCTCCACACAGAATGTTAATGATAACAAAATTCAACGAAAGTAACTACTGCATTGTTAATCTTTGCTCCTTTCCCTATTAGCTTTAACCTCCACAAGACTTATCTAGAAAAACTTCATGTCCTGTCTGTACCATCCTCAGTACAAGCTATGGGTGTCCCCCTGTGCACCTCCCTGCTCTTGTTCTTTCCCTCACAACTCCCTCGCATGCTCTCTCACATCGACCCCAGAGCTCTTGCAATTGACATCCAGGGGGCGAGCAACCAATTGTGGGTAGAGAGCGACGGCAGTGGCTGTTCCCTCGGAGTTCTTTACACAGCGGACAAAACAACTCTCCCCCTGTTCTGCACTTCGGACTTTGCCTTTTTCATTGCGGAGAGTTATACGACAGGCGAATTCGCGCACCGGCGTGGCTTCTACAAGAAAGAAGCACAATGAACGCGTCACGCGATGGCGAGTCACCACGTAAAAATGTGCGAGCCTCGCCGCGATGCTGTTCTGTGACATTCCGAGAAACAAATACAGCATTCTGGTTATTTACTTACTAGACACATTAATTCACTTCTAAGGATTCCTAGATCCGACGAACAATGAGAAAAATACTACGTGCTGTGTGGATTTACTGTAGATTTATTTCAAGAATTCAATAAAGCATTGCCATAATAAAAGAAGACTGTTGCATTAGAATTTTCTGAAAACAAATCTCAAAATCTTCTGAAGTAAATAGTAAAAATAGTGAGGTACAATGACTCTAACACTGCGAAGATGTGAGACTACATGGAACTTAAAATGTATGTAATCGAGGCAAAGAAAAAAGGAAAAAAAGGCACTGTTTATTTGCCGTAAAATCTGCTAACACAATATGAGATTCTGCAATTTTGGACACAAATGCTAATACATCAATAAAATAGATGTTTTCCAAAACAAAAAAATTTATGTTAAAATTGTAATTCTATAATAATTGTCTACATTATTAAAAATAGTTGATCGTGCCTTTACGTCACATATATTCGAAATAAAAAAGGAAAAGAAATAGTGGAGACATACAATGACTCAAACAATACATTCCCATTGAACTTCAAATTTCTCACGAATAATTTAAGCATAAAAATTAAGTAGTTCAATCGGGACATTTTTAAACATAAAAATTAAATAACAGTTCAATTCGGAGGAACGCGAGTTGTTCTTTCTTCTCTCAAAAGCTCGAATAAATTATCTTCATCTTCTCTATTTACACCCATGTTGAGCGCTTCGAATGGTAAAACCATACTGAAGAAGGAATAATTCTTAATTCTACGAACAAAATTACAATTACGATATAATTTTTTCTATCCGAACTTGTTGGGATAAAACCGTGTAACACTTTTCAAGACCGGTCGGGGGGAAAAACGTGCTATTTGAGCGGTGGGCTGTAGACACCACACGGACACAGGGGTCAGCATGCTGGGGGGCCAGGTTATCGGGTTAGCGACCAGCAGCCGGGCTCCCAGCAGTGCATAGGCGCATTTTATTTCAAATGCGATTAAATTGTGACATAAATATTCATACAAACCCCACCCAGGCTGGAACGCGGGATGGTCAGAGGTAGCATTTGGTAAACAAACGATGCCCTGCGGCATTTAAACAGTTCGTTTTGCACGAGCTAGCGCGCAGCAATATTCAACGGCACTTTTTCTTATTCAAAGAGTCGCTAAAAATTTCGTGAGCAATAGCCGGACATGCGTGAAACGGCTCTGTGAATATTAAGCTCGAAAGGCTCTCAAAACTTACAAATCGTATTTCACGTCCTACTTTCTCTTCTTCAGAGCCATTCGATTCTTTCTCGACAGGATAAATCCGCTTGCTTTAGTAAGATAATACGAAAGTAATTCGTCAGAAGATTTCAATTTTGTTACAACTACCTTTATACTCCTCTCTTTGGAAAGCTTCGATACTCATCTCATTATCTCTCAATACGAAATGTTCCCTTTTGTTCTCACACACTCTTAGATAATTAAATACTGTTTTCGAGGGAGAGACTCGCAATGAATTACCAAATTGTTTGCAGTTTGCGACAAGTTGCCTGTTGAGAAAACAAACTTGTCAGAATAACGCAAAAGCTGCGGCGAATTGAGAAACTTCCAAAAGCAATAACAGTAAATTATTCACAAGACTTCCTCTCAAGAAAGACTTTCAGCCGTCGCCCAACGTAACTTATGTTTTACCTTTTCGGTCGCAGAAAGTGTGGTTCTTT